>CM042201.1:19412715-19468931 GCA_023539305.1 Ilex asprella | reverse complement strand
CCCCTGAAGGTAAAGAGACAAGATCCCATGTATGATTACGCTGAAGAACGTCCATCTCCGTCTGCATGGCAAGAACCCACTGGGGCTCCCGCATAGCCTCTGAAACAGAACGAGGAACTGGCGTATCTGATAAGGCCATGCTATAAGCTCGAAATGTAGGAGATAGATCACCATAAGAAACATAAGCAGAGATCGGATATAAAATCTTGGCAGTCCAACCATAACGATCAACTGGACGGCGATCACGCCGCGGATAACGACGCCCTAAATCATCATCCTCCACGGACAATGTCTCATCAGATAAACTAACTGGTTCAGTACCTGCAATCTCATCAGTACTAACAACAGGTGCATCAATATGCTCAACGAACTGAGATGGATTACCTGCATCGCCTGAGGTAGAGGGGACATCAGCAGGGGGATGAGAGCGAGGGCGACGAACATAAACCTGCAAAGGAAGAGAGACAGGTGACTCTGTACGGACAGGAATGACTGGCTCTGGAGAATGAGAGACTGATGACTCTGTAGTGATTGTGACCAATGGCTCTAGCTCCTGTGGTAATGGAAAATCAAAGGGAGTATCATCAACTGGAGGGGGAGACACAGGATTAGAAGAAAAATAAGGAATATGCTCAAGAAAAGTCACATCTAGACTGTGATACATACGTCGCTTGACAGGATCATAACACCGATATCCCTTAGACTGATGACAATAACCCACAAAGACACAACGAATTGCTTTATCATCAAGCTTATGACGAGTAGGAGACCGATCCTGAACAAAACATGTGCAACCAAAAACACGAGGGGGTACCGGGAAAAGTGTCCGCTCAGGGAATAAGACCTGTAAGGGAGTCCTATGCTGAAGAACACGACTCGGGGTACGATTGCATAGAAAGGTGGAAGTCAAAACTGCAAAATGCCAATAAGATTTTGGTACCCCCATACCTCTAAGCATACAACGTACCATCCCTATCAGACTCCTATTTTTCCTTTCAGCAACTCCATTTTGTTCAGGAGTATATGGACAAGTGAGTTGCTGGAGGATACCCTGAGAAGAAAGGTGAGATACTAAGGCATCAGACACATATTCTTTGGCATTATCCGATCGAAGAGCACGGACAATGACATCGAATTGTGTCTTAATCATCTGGAGAAACTGAGTGATTATCGGGAGTACATCAGACTTCCTATGCAAAAGATAGACCCAAGTACAACGGGTATGGTCATCTATAAATGTCACATAATATCGAGCACCTGACAGAGCAGTAACAGGAGAGGGCCCCCAAATGTCAGAATGTATGAGGTCAAATGGCTTAGGTGACTGATGCATGCGAGGAATATAACTGGTTCTAACATGTTTCGATAGAGAACAAATAACACAGTCAAGTTTACCATCAACACAAGCATTGTTCAAAGCAGGAAACAACATACATAAATATTTAAAATTTGTATGTCCAAAACGGTCATGCCACAACTTAACAGTTTGTGACGAAAAATCATAACGACAAGTACTAGGTAAAATACTAGCATGCAAGCTAGGAATAGATAAAGACAAAGCAGGTGCAGGTAATGTAGGTGGAGGTGGTGTAAGTGGAGGAACTGGTGAAACTGGAGGTGAATCGCCTAGATAATACAATCCATCTCTCTCATGTCCCCTGATAATAATCCTCCTGGTACTCAGGTCCTGCAAATAACACGAATCAGATAAGAACACAACCGCACAATGAAAATCTCTGGCTAACTGATGTACATATAATAGATTCATGGCCAACTTTGGCGCATGAAAAACTGACTGTAATGTAAAACCATCTGGGAGGCGAACTGTACCCCTACTAACAATAGGGGCATGTGTCCCATCAGCTAGCTGAACCTGTGTATGTAACTGCTCATCAAAAGTGGTGAAGTGATGGGCCTCACCTGTCATATGACCATTCGCACCCGAGTCCAGCATCCAAAGAGGAGATGGACTGGTGCGAGCATGAAAGGCACGGGGTATACCTGTAGTGGTGGCAGTAGCAGAAGTCGAACCCTGAGAGGTCAGGGCGGACATAAGGATATCTAATCGGGAAGTGATAGCATCCATATCACTCTGCCAAGGAGAAACAGTAGGAGTAGCAGCAAGAGCAGTAGTAGGGGCAGCGACAGTAGGTGGTGGTATCTCAGCAATAGCAGCAGTACGGCTGCGAGGAGGTGGCTTAAGCTCTGGATGAAGCTTTCAACAAGTAGCCCTGAGATGTCCTGGTCGGCCACAATAATCACACTGACGAGAATCTCCCTGTCTGCGCTGATCTGGGGCGCCCTGACGGCGCTGGTCCGAGCGCTGTCCACCTCTGGCTGAGGATCCTGAACGAGACCCAGTAGTAGCTGCAAGGGCCATCTGGTCGGCCGGAGAAGTCAAGGCCGCAACTGGAAGTGATGTAATACGGACACGTCGCTCATGCTGCTCAATCATCGCATACACCTCATAAAGAGACGGAAGCCTCAACATCGACAAGATCTGAGAACGAGGTCCCTCAAACTCATCACGAAGTCCCATAAGGAATTTGTGAATCCTATCCTCCTGCTCTCGAGCATGTAAGAATGCTGCTCCCTCGGGCTCTATCCTCGGAATAGCAGCCAGAGGACGTAAGGTCTCATACTCAAGCCATCGCTGGGTCAAAAAACCATAATAATCCTGAACAGTCATATCTCCCTGCCGAGCATATGAAAGCTCCTGAGAAAGCTCATAAACACGAACTCCCCGTCCAGACTGGGAATACATCTCTGATAATGCGCTCCATAGCCTCGGAACAGAGCTATGAAACTGATGGATCCTGCAAACAGATGGCTCCATCGAGCCAAATAACCATCCAAGAATGGCGCAGTTCTCAGAGAACCACGCAGAATATCCAGGGTCGTCATCAGCTGGCTTTGGGTTAGATCCCGTCAGCCAACCAAGCTTCCCTACTCGGCCTAAGAAAAACTGTAATGAGCGAGACCACTCAGCGAAGTTACGGCCATTCAACAACTGTGTCGTAACTTTCTGAGAAATCATGCCCGGTAGTGCTGGTAATGCAGTTGTGCCAGTAGGTACTATATACTGGTCAAACATAAAAGGGGAAGTACCAATAGATGTCTCAACGGTAGATGTGTCAACAGTAGGGGTCTCAATTCCCTCAGAAGTAGCCATATCAACAATAATACTAGGGCACCCGTGACAGAAAAATAACTCTAAAATAAATAGAGGGATAAAATAAGGTAAAACGATATACCTCCAGTCGATCTGTAGCGATAGATAAAGAAGATCCAGAAAGCTCCCAAATAATCAAGTCACGGTGTCCAGAAATTCAAGAAATATAAATAAGTGATCTACTGCATCAAGAGTAAATCAACGAGGAGGAGGATCCGTTCATTGTGACGTAGAGTGCGAAGGATGAAACTACAACGAAAACGCGACCCGACAAGGGGCTGTCGAGTGGGCTGGGCAGTGACCCAGCAGTGGGTTGCTGGGTTGGCAGTGGGTCGAGTTTGGTTTTGATGGGTATAGTTGGAATAGTTAGTTTGCAGATGTGGTATTTTGTCCTTGGCTGCTTGGTTTAGGTTGATGGAGTCGGTGTTCTGTTTATGAAGCCGCTGGTATGGTGCGAAGGGATGGTGCAATTGACGATCAGGTGTTGCTGGTGGCGACTATTTAAACAGTTGGGAATGTCTCCAAGCAAAACCAACTGTCTCAGCTTCCTGAAGACGAATTTCGGATCAAGACGAACTATGATCGGGCAATACAGTAAGAAATTCCAGGGCTTTGGGTCTCGGTGAAGTGGGCTGTGGGAGTCGGTGTAAGTCTCGGTGGTTTGAGCAGTCGGTGTAAGTCTCGGTGGTACTTTATGGATTCGTTTGGTGTATATTCGTTTGGGGTTTCGGTTTGATTTACTGCTGAAGGTGATATATTGGTGGGCAGCTGGTATGTCTGTGGGTATACAGGGCGGTGGGCAGCTGGTATGTCAGGGGGCAGTCGGTGTGGTGTTTCGGCACTGTTTTGTTTATTGGGTATACAGAGGCAGAGATTCTTGGAGGAGAAGGTTAGAGTTAGGGTTAGGATTAGGCTCTGATACCAACTTGAAACAAATGTAAGTAAAAGGGATACAAACTAAGTGTAGAGCCCCCGTATTTATAATCAAATAATGAAGGATATAAAGGTAAAACAAAGGTAAAATAAATAAAAAGAAAACCCTAATAAACTAGGAAATCCCTAACAAACTAGGTTATATCTCCAACAAAAACTAATGAGACCAGCCATACTTTGTGTACTAGGTGACTTAAAAAAATCTTAGTGTGCTCAACGGCCATTTACAATAAACACAAAAAAGAAACACAAAAAATTAGAGCATTGGTTTCCTAATGATGTGTAAAATAAATATTTTGACAACATATAATATGCTTACCTTAGTGTAATATCTGCAACCCTCTGACCCTTCAGTTATGAGCAAAAGCTTAAGGTTAGGGTGAAAAAGCTTCTTTGACACCACATCATCATCATAAGGATCGTCACCTCCAGTCAAAAATGAAATTTCATCGTCACTAATCTGACAATTCACAAGAGAGTCCCATTAAGTTCTATGTAAAGTAATTCTTCGTCATTTAATAATAATGTAAAGGCTGTTGCCTTTACCCTTCAACGCACAAAAAGCTTGGGAATTTCACAGCTGAAAGTTATACCTTGATAACATCTGCATGTTCCCATATACTCATTATGCCCTTCCGAGCAGCATTTGCTGATGGCCACAATGGTAATCTCAAATTTGGATCATATGAGAGGATACTACCAGATTTTTTGGCAATGGCCATTGCAACTAGCTGAGTTGACCTACATGGTTCCTCAATCAAACTTATTGAACCATAGTGGAAGATTCCAGCCTGCATCGAATACAATGAGGGTTTGAACAAAATCAGGACCATTGTAGATATAGATCTTGGGCTGCATTCTTATCAAAAAAAAAAGGGGGCACAGAAGGCACACCTTCTTAATGAGGTTTACATCAAGTTCTGATTCACGAAGAAGCATATCAGCACTAGGATTGCGAAAAAACATGAATTCACGCTCACCATCAGCTCTGAGAGTAACAAATGCCAGTGCAGTCCTCGCACTAGAGTCAAACCGCATGCCTGAGTTGTCGACCTTGTTTTGTTTCAAAATGTCAGCCAACATGCACCCGAAGTCATCTTCACCCACCTACAACACATATAGCAAAGGTTTTAGAACTACAGCTGCATTCAAGAAAAGAGCCACTGAAAATGGAAAGCAAGACAATAGGGCCACTTGGGATGCTAAAAACCATATGCAATGCCTATTGGTGTGATAAAAACCATATACATCAAGTGGACGCTTGAGCTACAAAATTGAGCTCCTGTTGCGTCACATGCCAGAATGTGATAAAACAAACACCCACACACATCTGACCCCAAAACACAATGCTGGTTCAGGTTGCATGGCTCAGAATCCAATTCCAATACAAGGATAGAAATAATGGGATCATGAGGAAAGAAATATTGCTGGTGTTGCATCGATAGAAATAGGAATTAACCCCAAAAGAGAACAGTACAATATTAAACGAAATAGAGCTTGGCATACAAGTGAAGGCGAAGGAAGACAAAAGATGTTCAAATGCACCTTGCCAATAAAGGCCGAAGAACCTCCTAATCTAGATATGCAAACAGCAACATTAGCAGGAGCACCACCCGGAGCTTTTTTGAAGGCAGGTGCTTCAGCAAGTGAAACTCCACCAACTGTCGGCACAAAGTCGATCAACATTTCTCCAAAGCAAACAACTAGCTCACCGTTCTCATGTGACCCACCATTTGTATCCAAGGACAGGTCATCTGAGTCACCTACATATATGCAATTGCTTGTTATCAATAAGGCCTAAAAGAAATCAGGAGTAGCAGTTATCCCTGAAGAAATAAAGACCAGGCCTTTGAATATCTCATCATGTACCAGGATGATCGACAAACACATATGATCAGTTCATAGTTACACTCTCCAAGGCATACTAACTCATTAAAATACCAAAGTTCTCGATAACTGCAAAAAATGATGAGGAAGAGTCATCTAGGCAAACTAACTAAATTTAATATTCAGACTACCCCTCCAGGTAGGAATTGTTGGGTAACTAATCTAAACTCCCCATTGGAAACTCCATTTCTCAGATAGCAAAATTACAACTGCAGGAGGTCATTGTCTTCCTTGAAAACGGCGAATTATTAATTCAATCCGGTAGCGAATCCAATTAACCCAAGTCAGAGATTTCCCAGACATCCATGGACATTTATAGCCCCTCTCCTTCCCACCACCAACCCACCCACCCCCATCCCCCTAAAACCACAAAGAAAAAAAACAAGTAGCAACAGAAAAGACCCCCCAGAAAGTGTCATATTGGCAAATGGAATTTCAGAGACCCAAATGGTCCTCCAATCTAGAGACCCCACACAGCTAGCAAGTACATAAAGAACTGAGAACCCATATAACTAGTATGTATAAGAAGAATCGATTGCTTACTTTTTCCATATCATAATCAAATTGACAGACAGAATAATTAATAATTCATGAGAAGAAACCGAACACCACGAAGATAATCATGTTCAGGATTAAAGTCCTAAGGAACCCAGAAACTATATGATTTGCATCACTAACACAAGACCAAAAGACACAGTTACATATCCAAGTTTATAGATTACAACTGAAGAAAACAAAAGAACACACCAAAGAACATCAAGAAATCTAAGAGTTTGATTAATAAGCAATGATCTAAAATCCTAACGATGATGGAATACATAATTACCACCCCAAATGTGAGTATTCAATCAAGAACTAAAGACACCCAGAATCAGAAAACCGCAAATGAGCAATCATAATAGCTCGCAAAACCAGAATTCCAACATATTCCAAGATCTCATACAGTTAAAGATGAAGCGACAAAATAAATGAGACAAAGATGACCAGCCTGAAGGGGTTCTTCCAGCCATGCTGTTTGCTAAAGAGTGAGCAGTACTAAAACTGTAAAGCTTTAAGCTATTAATAAGAATTAAACCAGTGCGCTTAGCGGTGTCAGAGAGAGAGGTAATCAAATAGGACAAAATGGAGGAGGCTTCGAAGTTGACAAAGAAGCGAGAGCAAGTTTTATCGGCCCATTTAAAGCACGCCATACTTACAATATGACTAAAATTAGGTGCATGGCCAAATATTGTTTACTTTCATTTATTAAATATACTTTATATGGATGAGTTAAATTTATATAAATGAGTTAACTTGGAGTTGAATTTCAACTTAAATCAAAATAGTTTAAATGATAACAACAACAAGTTATAAGTTTAGTTCTTTTAAATTTGAATTTTAGTAATTTCTTGAAATTAAGTAACGAATGATTTATCTTTCATGAATATCTTAGTTTTCGGGAGGATATTTTGCCTTTGATAAGCTTAATGAGGAAATTAATCGAAATATACGTAAGTTTATTCAAATATCTCTAACCATTAAACAAAAAAAAAAAAAAATTAAACTCAGAGTTTTGGGTTGAAACTCGAATATAAGTTCGAGTTTGACTTGTTTAATCAATAAGGTATGATTGAGTTGGACCAAATTGTGCTCGAAGTTTGACAAAAAATTGGTGGGTCAATCTTAAACAAGTTTTTCAAAGTTCGGTACATTTTCAAAATAATTCTCAACACTAATTAAGAACGTATGAATGAGTCCAACAATCTAGTACTCGACTTGGTTTGAATCGTTTACACCCATTAGAGGTGGCACTTCAATCCACCATTATCAAAAGTATATTATCCCTCATAATTTTGTTCGTATTCATGATAAGTGTACAAAGAAGAATTCATTTTTTTTAAACAATAATCATATAAAAAAAGACTACGAGGTTTGAATACGTGGACAAATGCAAGTCAGTGATCATTAGACAAACGATTGAATCCTTCTCAATTAAAAAAACAATTGTTGTACATTTAGGGTGTGTTTGGTATGGGAGTTTGAGAACATGGGTTAGAGAATAAACCCTCTTAAACCCATGTTTGATATGTGTAAAGTAGGGATAGGATTTCAAACCCGCCTTGGTCATAAAACTCTCATTCTTAGGTTTCATGAAACTCAAAGGGGGGTGGGTTTCATGAAACTCAATGGGGGATGAGTTTCATACGTGGGTTTGAGAGTTTAATATACAAATGACATTTATACCTTTATATATCCTATATATCTCATATATATAAATTGGTTAAAAGGCAAAATAATCATTTATATACAAATATATTACCATAATAATCATATATTCATGCGCATACCAAACATGGGTATGGATAGTATTGAATGTTAAATCCCATCTTTGAGTCAAATCCGAATTTGAACAATCTAATCCAAACTCCTTCTAAAAAATATACCAAACACACTCTTATGGTTTGATCATAGATTCAACATTTAAAAAGTTCTTTTGTCCGAGAATAGGACTTGTAAATGAAGGCCAAGAAAACTATGGGAATAAGGGATTTTACTAGGGAAGGCCTCATGGGAAAACCCGTTGTAGAAAAGGACTCATGGCGAAAACCTAGGTCTTTTTTTTGTCTTTTTTTAAGGAAAAAAGGATAAAATGTTTGCTTGAAGATGTAAGAATAATGATTTACTTACATAAAAATTTAATAGATTTTAACTTCAAAATTAATATGAATAGTTTGATTAATAAATCCTAGCCACTCCTAATAACTATGCAATTAATAGTAATTGTGATTAAGTCATATCATTTGGTGCAAATAATTTAATTTAAACATATTGTAAATGAAGAGAATTTAACTTAAATATTTGGTAAATAAAGTTTTATTAATACTATAAATAAGTAGCAATTATAGTTAGTTATTGGTTTTATCTCCAGATTTTGTGTCAAAGAGATATAACTTTCTTGTTCTGGTTCTTAGTCTCATTTTAAAAATATTAATTGGTGTATACGTAATTTGAACGTGAACTATTTTGTATATGTAATATTGTATGTTAAAGTCGATGAACACTTCTCTCTACACCTTTATAAAGTAATAAAATTAAAATAAAACTTAACAAATTTATTGAAAATATAATGGGTGGTGAGAAGAAAAATAAAAGCTTAATGTAAACAATTACTCAAAATTTCATTATGAAAAATAATTTTTTTAAAAGAATTTGCCATAATGTATCTAATCCATGTATAATATCATGAAAATTGATACAAATTTTTTATTGCTACTTAGTATTGGCAATAAGTCTGAAAAAGTATCTATAAATATCAAATTTAGATATTTGTATCCTATCGAAATAACCATGACATATATGTTTGAAATAGATTTCATTTTGATAGAGTTTGAAGAAGCACTATTTCATTGAAAGGGTACACTTCACATTCTCTTACATCTCACTATTTGCTCCATTCTTAATCACTAAGAAAAACGGGACAAAAAAAGCTCTCGACTCTATTCATAAAAAAATATAAATCAAAATAATAGATAATAAAAATAGATTTTAATTTCTAAAAACATAAGAAAATAAAAAAAAATAAAATTAGAAATTCTAAACAAAGGTCACTCAACATTTATATTATACTTGTTTAGGTGCATAGTATTTTAGATATTTAAGTGATGGTAGAGGGTAAAAGAATAAAATATTTTTTTAAAAAAGTAGTATATATATTATATAGATAAATTAGTTATTGTCTGTGTTTGAAAGTACAGTGTAATAAAAAATAGTAAACAATAAATATATTTATATTTATATTCAAAATCAAATCATAAACATAGAGAAGAGATAAATGAATTAAAACATCGGTTTGTAGTGGGGGTGGAAAGTGGTGGACAACAATGGTGGTGGTAGCAATGACTGTGGTGACAATGGCTGCGACGGCGACAGCCACAACCACGACCACAGTGGTGGTGGTGATGCGCGGTGGCAATAGTGGCAAGGGTGGCGGTGGTGGTGATGGTGGTAAAGGTGGCGGCGGTGGTGGTAGAGATAGTGATAAGACGGTTTCAAATACTATTATTTTTTTAAAGCACTTATGAGAAATAATTTTTAGAAATATTTTTAAAAAATCACTCCAAACACACCCTCAGTGGCCTACTTTCTTATTAAATTTAGGGTGTTAATATTAGACGTTAGATTAACTTTAAAATCAAATTTAAAGCGATCTCAACCGTGAATAGCAAAAATCATTTTGTTTATCTTTTTAAATTTGAATTGTAAATTGTTTTATTATATAGATTTGAAGTGATCCATATTAAATTTACACATTAGTGGGTGTCAATTAAATTTATCGAAATGAAAGATAGTTATTTTATATTTTTTTTTGGAATAACCTAGGAATCTCCCACCAATCGAGCTCATTTAAACCTATGGACGGTAGTTAGCTTGACTCACGCACAAAACCTCTTTTTTAGATGTAAGAATTAAATTTAAGGGAGGTGACTCAAAATAACATTTTCACCTTTTAGAATATCGAACCTTAACTAATGTCAACTTTTTTTTATTTAACACAACTAACATCAACTTAAGTAATCTATCAAGAGAGAGATTATCACTTAAACTAACCCCTTTGGGGTTGAAATGAAAGATAGTTGCTGGAGGATAAACTCTTAAACCAACAGTATTGAAGGCGAGCAGGGCCGGCCCAAAAGGATAGAGGGCCCAAATTCTAGTTATACTTCTTGTTGATTTAACTCAAATTTTTTTTTTTTTTTTACTTTTTAGAATAAGACCTAAAATCAACTCAATATTGTAAAAAGACCTAAAATAGAAAAATAATCTCTCTCTCTCTCTCATCCTCATAAATATATATAATAAAATAGTTAGGTTTTTGAACTTACGAGAATTATATTTTCTCCCAAAAATTTCACAAATCCAACACAAATATTCCACAACACACAATTACACATGCTCAAATACACACTCATTATATACAGTTATACACACTCTAGTTGTACACATATTACACACTCATTATATACACAATCTTTAATATATGCATAGTATCATAGTTTAGTATACAGTGACTTCAATCACGGAGTATCTCTAATTTCTTAGTATTTCAACATCAAATTACATACACAATTAAAGCACTGCATCTCTCTCTTTCTTTTATCTTATCATAGTTACACAAACTAAAAATGTCTTATGACTAACTTTTTATAACTTTTTTTTTTCTTTTCTCAATCATCTGAATATGCAAAAAACATTATTATATATAAAAAATATTCGTATCTTTTTTTTTTACAATCAATATATGTATAATTTTTTTTCTTTTTCCTAACTTGACATTAGATTGAGAAAGTATTAAATTATTTTTCAATTAATAATTTGTTTTATTTTTTAATTTTATTAATATGATTTAATTTAATTCAAAGAAATTTTTTATTTTGAACGTTAAGAGTTATTAGGCGATATAACATACAATAGTAATTTTGAATCTCAAAAAACTAAAAGAAAAGAAAATAATTTATGAATATTTTGAAGAATTTCAAAATATTTTAACATGCTTTTACAAAATGTTTTCAACTGTTTCAAGATGATTCTGTATATTTTGAAATTTATAAATTTATTATCTATTTTAATTCTATTTCTATTTTTTTTAGTTTTTAAATGAAATGAAATAAAATTTTAATCCTTACAATTTTCACCAAATTTAATATTTTTTTTGAATACACACACACACACACACACACACACACACACACACACATATATATATATATATATATATAAGGGAATGTTACAGAAACACCCCTTTTAGTTAACCATATTTTTAAGGACACTCCCTCTATTTTTTGAATCTTCATCGACACCTCGATTAAAAATCTTAATTAGAATGTAATTTTATTAAATTGTCTTTGAGAAAAAATTTCATCCACCCTTCTAGATAGATATATCTTTAACTAGACTCCTTCTATTTTTTAATTTTATTTATATATTAAAATTTGGGCTGATTAAAATTTGATTCGAGCGAATTAAAATTTATTTTTTACATATTAAAATTTAAATCAATTAAAAATTATATTTTTAAAAGTATTTAAATTAGAGCCAATTTAATCAACTTAAATCAAATTTTAATCAATTAGCATTGAGTTTTAATATGCCCGAATTTTAATACATAAAAAAATATAAATTTTTATCGACTCAAATTTTAATGAATCGAATTATAATAAGTAAAAAAATATAAATTTTAATCGACTTGAAGCGAATTTTAATCAGCGCTAACAGTTCAAATAAAACTCAAATCAACTCGAATTTTAATACGTAAAAAGTGAATTTTAATAGGCTTGAATTTTAAAATTTAATCAACTCGAATCAAATTTTAATCGAATCAAATTTTAATATGTAAACAAATAAATTTTAATTGACTCAAACTTTAATCGAATTGTATACAGAAAGAGTATTTGAGGCTTATATAGAGGAATTTTTGGTATTTTAGATTTTTTTTGGGGTTAGAAATGGTGGTTTAATATTAAGAGTGTTAGTAATATTTAAATATAAATGAGAAGGAGTGTCAATAATATTTTTGATAATAGAGGGGATATCTTTATAGGTATAGTAAATTAGAAGGGATATAGCTGAAATATTTCGTAAATATAATGATTGCACTGCGTCGTTATTATCAAACCCTTCTTTAACGGTTTGTGGTGTTGAGGGAGTTGAGATTTTGTTCAGTTGAGTCAGGCTACGGCAAATGTTTGTTCTTCAACTCCATCGCGCCGAACTCTCTACTCTCTCTAGTTGCAGAGGATCACTAAAGCAGCTAGACCTCCATCAATGGCGTTCTCGGCTAGAACAGGGGACGTCTTTTCGTCATCATCAACCAAACACAAAACCATCGGCAAATGCCAGTTCTACTATCTGTCCCCCCCAACCAAATCTCTCTCTCTCTCTCCTCGAAGATTCCCTCCCCGTTCCTCTTCTGTTGTAAACTCCCTCCTCGAAGGTATTTTATCCTTGTTTTTGATCGTTTTGCTACTTCAATTTGTATTTTTCTATCTTTTAGATTGAATGTGGATTAGTTTTGAAAAAATGCTAGGTAGACTTAAAAAATTGATTTGAAAATTTAACTTGATGAATTGTGGGACAGAGAGTATTGTTTTGTGCTGTTTTATGTATAGGTCGAAGTGTTCATGCAAGAAAATTACCTTGCCAATGGGATTCAGGTTTGAATTTTCTTTTAACATTGTTTCCAACTGATAGTTTGAAGAATAACTTCTAGTACGTCGATGTTTTGATATAGTGATTAGGGTTTTCTTATGTATAGGCATTTTTAACCTAATAATGGGTTGTTGGAATTAGGAAGTGAAGTCAATATTGAAATGGAATGGTAGAGTATCTGGTTTTTTCCTTCTTGTTCAGAGATTGGATGGATGAACTAGAACTATGATCTCTCCCTCTGGAGGGACTACGAACACTGACATTCAGTCTGATTGGCCGAGCTATGCCGCACCCTCGCAGTTGATTAGCAATTGCCTCTTACTCTCTTCTTGTATTGTGCTAATAGTGTGATTGACTATTGTAGGTGACCTCGTTATACTACATATGCCCTAGGCTAGTAGGGTTGTTTACCCCTCCATTCCAATTGGGTTTTTGATGTAAAAAAAATAATAATTTGCATTAAAAGAATAAATTAGATCTAATAGTTTGGCCAAAAAGAATATTGTTTGGGCCTAATAATTTAAATATTGACTTTTTTTTCTTTTAACATAAAAAACCCAATTGAAATTGAGTGGTTCTCACCTTCTCAAGCCAAGGTTTTGGGAATGTTCTGGAATGAACAATCCCTACTAGCTAGGGTGTATAAAGAGGCCATCTTACCACCACACCACTAGCATAGCATAAAGAGAGGAAAGAGTGAAAGAGGCAATGACTAATCAACTGCAAGTGTTAAAACTTCACTTCTTGCTGCATAGGGCGGCCAATCGACTTAACGTTATTGTTCACACTCCCTCCTCCATCAAGGAGGGGGAGATTTTAGTTCTAGTCCATCCATCTGATTTGGATAGTTTGAAGAAGACGGAGAAAGAATAGATAGTCTGCTGTTTACAACCTGGCCAAAACAGGACTTTGGAATTTAACAAAGAAGCTGCGCAGGTATATTATCTGGTTTGAGTTATTTTACTTGTTAATTGGTATGAGAAAAACTATTCTTTTTTCTTTCTTTTGTCTCTTGATGTTGCTTGGATTTGAAATGCAGATAATCATCAAAATTTTTGTGGGCAATGGTGGTGATAAAAATATGGTTGGCAAATGAGTGCTTTGATTGGTTGTTTAGCTATTCATACCTGATGGCTGCCATTATCCAATTATGTGTTTTTAAATCATTTTCTTTACTTCCTTTTGTAATTTCAATGGTAATTGTAAGAATTAAAACCGAAAGAAAAAGGTTTATGACTATTGTTGAAGTATAAATACTTAAGTTACACAGTCTCAAACAGTTTAATTTTTGGGAGCAGATGTCTATTTAACATGGTATCAGAGTAGAAGGTCTTATGTTCGAATGTCGTCGCCACCCTAATTATTAAAAAGATTTGCATGTGCTAGTCCCAAAATCTAGCCGGGGATATGTTGAAATATAAATACTTAAGTTACACCATCTCTAACTCCTTAAGCTTTTAGAGTAGATAGTTGTTCAACAACTATATATTGCAAATGAAATCAAAGGCCTTTTCAACCAGAAGAGACACTATTGTTGACCAATGAATCTCGAGATTCGAGCGTGGGGCTTGAAGACCCTTCAATATTCCGGCTCACTGCCAGATCATAAAGATTAGTGGAGTTGAATATCTTGCAAAAATAAGCATAGACCAAGTCCAACCTTTGAGATTTTGGTGGTCTTGTGCCTAGATATTATGTTGCGTCTACCTTAAAATACTTTTAATTTTTTTTAACAAAGAAAACAGTAAAATGTATTTCAAAACTGAGACGTTTAAAGGTTTCTGGTTTGTTTTTCCATTCAAAATTTATAATGTCTTATTCCTATTGTCTATGTTACATGGACTTATCTTAATGCATGAGCTACCTTCAGTTGGTGCAGGACGAATTGGTTTAAGTATGAAATACGTTTCGGATGTATCATACATGTGGTTGGTCATGCATTCGGCAAGAATTTCTAGTGATCCAAGCCATTGTTATAAGGTTGCATCTGAATGAGTGGATTGCTCAGTTGGAATTATAAATAGACCGCAGTGTCCCGGTGTTCATGGACTTGGGAGTTCATAGACCTTGGAGACCAACCATCATATACTTTGCTGAATCCATCTGCACAGATTAGTCTTTTGGAGATGCAGTTTCTAATAATAGTTTTACTAGCCATTCAGCAATTTGGCTGTACAGAGCAATGTGATTCAATTTAGGAAGTTTGGTGATTTCAGATGGTGGAAACTAAAGATCAAATCTTATCATGTCAGGGCAGGTGTATGTCAACGCCAGCTATTTTTGCTGGGATAAGGAAAAGAAAGGCAAGCATGTTTTCTACGTATTTATGCCATTAGGATTTGCAAAGCTGAGCAAGACGCTTTGCATTTACCTTGTGCTTTTATCTGTCTTGTCATAAGAAAATATTTTTGAAGGCCAATGGTGGGTTTATAATGAATGCAAGCCATAATACTGGTGGCCCTAACTATGACCGAGGTATCAAGGTGATTTGCTAGTCTTTACACGCTCTTTCTGTATCTCTATCCCTTTGCTGCCCTATGTACGTATGATGTTACGAGATTGTTACATGAGTAGTCACACATGCATGATTTGAAATCACTTCCATTTCTTAGTTTCACTTCAATGCACAAGAATGAAGCCTTTTGCACTAAAGTTCTTGTGGTGAATGTGGTTATGGGCCTTATGGCACAAAATCATAGGATAAAAGGATTTTCATCTCCTTGTCTCAAAGTTTCTGATGCAAAATGCAATTCTTTTTGTTGCTAATTTTCCAGTTCAATTACAGCAGTGGGCACTGACAAAATTTATGGAAACACACTTTCTTTATGTATCTTATCCCAAGTCTATGCCTGAAACCTCCTACTGCACGGAGTTCATATTTAATTTATCGCTTTTGTAACGGCTGAAGAATTGAAAGGTATTTTGAACTTCATATTCAACAGTATTTACATTTATTTGCAGGAAAGAGACTATTCTGTATAAATGTAGCTAATTTGCCAAATTTGATACATCAGCACTTGAATAGCATAGCATGATATTTTAGGTTGAATGAAACAGATAGCTTTAGGGTCAGATAGCTTTCTTATAAACTTTCCTCTTTGATTTGAGGAGTGTCTGGTTGGAAAGGCTATTAAATCATTGAAAAAATGACCTTGGCCTGTTTCATCCAATCCAAAGGCCAGAGATCACTGATGTTGATTAAATAAGATTCTGTAAAGAGGATTTCACTGTGTAATTAAAATCAATCTTTGTAAGACTTGTGCATAAAAGATGAAAATGTGATTCTATCCCAATTTACAAAAAGTATCAAACATATTGGATCATGCATAAGCAATCTGGGTGAGATTGACAGGAATATTATTCACCTATTCTGAGCATTATGTTTTGGCTATTTGAGGATAAGTCTCAAGCTTGAGTGAGGAAAATTATGCTTGGCATTTATGACATTCTGTTCATGAATAGCATGATCATGTGAGTTTGTTCACTAACCTGAGCAAGCCAAGCTAAAACTCAAATATGCTTGATTGTATAAGAAGTCAAAGCAACATTACACCCAACCTAGGCTCCTGATTAGGTGAAGCAAGTGTCTTAAATGTTTTGGAACTTGTCTAGATGTAACACATTAATGGGATAGTTGGTAAGTCATACGAAGAAACATCAAAGATACTTGAAACTGATGGCGTGTTGATGGAAATATGCATCCTTACGGGTTAGCATGTACAGTTTCAGGGTGGAAATAAAAGGTTGTGCAGATGTGGAAGCATCCAACTATAAATTAACTGACAATAACTTCAGAGCCCACCAAGGCTCTTGAGTAGCCTTAAGGAATGAGATAAGCTTTGACTCTCCCAATGTGAGGAGTCAACATACAATTTGAACATATTAACCTGCATACCTGACTCAGATGGATTAGGGAAAGGAAAAACATTAATAATATACTTGGCTGAAACTGGGAACAAATGTTTTAGTTTTCATTCAATGACTATATGATAACACAACTTGAGTACAGATGTCCATGAGGCTGCTTGACAGTCCTTATGATACTAACGTGGGACAACCTTGAACATTGGTAATGAACAAGCTCATTTTGGCCTGTGAATGAACCAAGTATGGGCTAGCTTGAAGAACCAAATTTTTAATCAAGTCTAGCTGAGTGGTAGTGAAGCTGAATGTTCCATGAAGCTCAAAATCGACTTGAGCTCAATTGAAAAACAAGATGATGACAACAACAAAAACAAAGAAGAATAAGAGTTAGGGGAAGATGTAATTTTATATTAATGTAATTGGAAAACATCAAGATGTGCATGTAGGCCATTGAGGATGTAATTTTAAGTTACCACCACCAGCCTATTTTATGCTGAGCAAGAACATGTCGTGAATCAAGTGTGTCTAAATTATAAACATGTTGCAAGTTCAAGTGCCGAGCACTTTCTATCCTTTCTTCATCTCTACAGTGTCCCTCACAGTTACTCATTTCTAGGTTTTGCAATCTGTTTGCTGAGAAGCATTGTGGCTCAACAAATTGATTATGACATCTTCAGGTTGAACAACACTTATGATGTTGTTACTGTTAAGAGAGCTAATAATTAGAACCACCAAGGTGGTTTATATTATACACTTGAAGGGCATTCCACCCATTGCCAATTGGTTTTTGGTTGGATGCTCTTATGTTCACTATTGTTATCATCCTGGAGATGGTGATAGAAACATGATTCTCAGTAGGGCATCTTTTGTTACTCCTTCAGACTCTGTTGCAATTATTGCGGCCAATGCACAATAAGCCATTCCAGCTTCCAGAGTGGTCCCAAGGAAAGACAGTTTTGTGGCTTTCTCTTTCAATTTGTTTTATCCATTGGACTCCGAAAATTGCTTATCCTTGCTACTTTGTACGGTTTAACTTGATCTATGCCAACAATCGGTGCTCTTGATCATGTTGCTCAAAAGTTGAATCTTCCTTCTTTTGATGTTTAGCTATTTGACTTAATATATAATGATTCACTAATGCAACTGTCTAGCTTACAACTGTGAGGTCTCATATAGATAGAGATTCTTTGGTTCTGACAAACTAATTTCCTATGAATGGACATTCATTGGTTTTTTTTAGAACAGGGACATCCATTGGTTCAGGTTGGAAATTCTTGGGAATCTAGTGGATGCTAACAAATTGTCAATATGTGGGGAAGAAAGTTTTGGAACTGGTTCTGATCACATTCATGAGAAGGATGGCATATGGTATGGTCTACACTTATGATTTCCCCTTTTCCCCCTCACTGTCTATATTTTCTGACAATTAGTATTTTTTCTTTCCTAAAGATTCATTAATTGCTTATATATGTTCCAACATAAAGAAATTGCTTGGATTTTCCCCAATGATTTTGTTGATACTAAAATGTGATTATGTAAGTTTGATATTTTGGTCCCAATCAGATGTCTAGTTTCTTAGTTAATTACCGTTATGAATATTTAGATGCATACATTTTCTTATTAGTTGAGTTAGAGTAGAGTAGTAGTTGAGTGAGTTTCTACCCTTACAAATGTGCTGGTACTGTCTATTTGTACATTATTTTCTGCCAATGTTAAGTTTGAGTGACTGGTTTGACTCTAGTTCTTAGGGTTAGTTATGGTTGTGTACCAGGCTATAAAGGGACATGACGATCTATTCATCAACTTTGCATCACTAGATAACATATTTCCATCCTTTTTTATGAGTCACCATATCTTGCTGGATCCATGGTTACAAATTCCCAATTATCAGAGCTTTGTTAGCTTGGTTTTCAACAATTGCATATAGAAACAAGCAGAACAAACCAGGGGAGGGACTGATTTCTGTCTCTGCTATTGTAAAGGAGTATTTGGCCACTTATGGAAGGAACCTCTTTTTTAGTATGACTATGAGGTAAGCATTATTTTGGGATGAATTCTCGAATCGTTTTACTCATCTTTTGCAGTTACACAGCTTACATCTTGTAGACCACTTTATGCTGGATTAGTTCCTGTCTTGGAAGTGTCATTATCTGACACGAACTTCTTATTTTAGGAATGTGATTCTGCAGGAGCCAATAAAATGATAGGGTATCTTAAGGATTTAGTTTCAAAGAGCAAGATAGGTAAAGAATATGGTAAGTTTGCCATCACACTTTCTGTAAATTAATCAATATATTGCTACACTTTCCGAAACTATTTGGATGCCCAATAGATTTGTTTGTAGGAAATTATGCTCTTCAGTATGTCGATGACTTCACCTATACTGATCCTATAAGTTGATGTGCCTTTCCCAATCTCACCTTATTCTTTTGTTTTCCTAACAAAGAGAAGAAACCCTTTAGCGTTGCTATCTGGTTTGGGTGATTTAAATCTTATACACGTGTTCAGGTGGGTGGAAGTGTGGCATCCAAGCTAGGTCTTGGTTTGTTTTCGCTGATGGATCGACAATCATACTTCGTTTACTGGTGTGCATGTGCATCAACCTATTCTGTTTCTCCTCTCTTTTTGTTTTGCATTTTTTTTATGGGGGCATTTAACAAATATCTGGATTGAAATAACTTAGTTTTATACACTACAGGGAACTGGTTCAGCAGGTGTGAACGTTAAAATGCACATTGAACAGTTTGAGCCAGATGTTTCTAAACATGAAGGGCATGCTCATACTGCACTGAAACCATTGATAGGTTTGTCCACTGTCATTTGCGTAAGCATACTTACCTCAGATTTTCCTTATTTGTTTAGTTAGCTGATCATGTTGTTAGATCTGGCCCTGTCTGTTTCAAAGCTAAAAGACTTCACGGGCAGGGAGAAACCTACAGTCATCACATAGACTTGAGTTTCCAATTATTATTCTCATGTCAAGGAGCCCTCACTAGTAGTACTTTGTAGCAGGTTGAGTATTTCATCTTTGCCTCCATCTTTATATTTGTGTTTTATTGTTTTGGTTTCGGTTTCAGTTTGCACACTCATTCTTTGAGGGACAATAAGTATACTTTGTCTGAGGAAAATAAAATATCCATCTTTTAGTAATAACTAATAATCTAATGCCTGCTTAAAATAGGAATGTACTTCTGACTCTTGTTAACATTTTATGGCATTTCTGATCCATATATACCATATTTAAGAAATCTAATGAGCATTATATCTTGATGTTTGCGGTTGATCTTTTGTCTGATTAAATGGGAACTATGGCCTTTAATGACTGTGTCATGGGCATTTATGAGCTCTACATTTCACTTGTACAATGGGATTTGCACAGTCGTTAATTCAGTTGGCACTCTTTACAGACTGATTCTAGTTAATTTCAAATATATTTAAGCTGGATTTATGGCTGATTTTTGTTCTTTGAGTTGTTGTCCTCATGCATAAAGGGTTTCATGTCATCTTTCCAGTATATATACACTTGTCATTTTGACATATCTACATTCACCTAAAATATTTTAATTTGCTCTCTAGTTATAATTTGCGCAGCCATTTATGCAGACCCTTTTGCCAATCACAATTCCCCCCTATGATTTTCATTCTAATAGAACAGCCAGGAGCAAGGACAGGTTTCAGCTGCACTATAGCAATGAGAAACACGCTCAGCCCTTGGCTTCAAGGATGATTGAACATTAAACCACAGTAGAGCATGTTACACAGGTCTTAATCACTGAGGCAGAGGGAATTTTAGGATATTTAGCTAGCCTTGGGCCCATTATTCAACATTGATGTTGTTTTTATTGTCTTCTATTTCATCTATCCCATAATTCAACAATATATAGACCATTTGGATGATTAATCCGAAGTCTGAATCTGCAGGTAGACACTCATTGTGGTCGTTGCTATGAATCCTAGAACACAGTCCTTTTCTTGGAGTTCTGTTCCCTACTTCATGCACTGTAGGACACATCTCAATTGTGTATGCTGTAACCTCATACATGACCGTAATTGTACTCTCTGAGGGCATAACATGGTAGTGTTTTCATGTTTTTTCTGGGCATCTCCCTTACGGTAAGGGCCAGCCTCTGTCATACTTAGATGATCGAAATCATCTAATGGTAGGTCCCAACCATCATGCATATGAAGCCAAATGTACAACTAGGATGAGCAGCCACCAGCTCTAGTATGCACACTGGAAAAGTTTGTCATATAATTCCTCAGTTTCTCAAATGTTAGCCAACAGCTTTGTCCTCTATTCCAACATCTCCAAGTGGCATCTTGGCACAGCATGCACTAAGACAAGTTGTCCTTATTCCATTTATCTTTCGAGAATTAGAAAGGTTTACTTTTCTCAGAAAGTGACATTGTCTAATTGCTCCTAGATTACTTGCCCTTTTCCCAATTTTTTTTAAAAAAGAAAAACTTTGCAGATTCAGTCCAGACTGTGTCCTTTTCAGTCCAATTGAGATCTGATAGCAGTCCTCCATCCCCCCCAACACCCACACCCACATACACATTCTTTTCCGAACTTTGAGCTCCATGTGATATAAACCAAAGTCATAGCATGTAAGGTCAAAACTCTTAACATAAGAATGTATACTTGAATTTCCTAGAGCTGGATTGAGGGAGATTATAGTGAACCAGTGGTGCCAGGGTACAAAGGAAAAAGCAGGAGCAATTATTATAGTAGGGTCTGGGGCTTCAGTAAATTCCTCTAGATTATCCATTTTCCATGTAGACAAAATTGTGGCAGCTGAGATGGACCAAGTACTGCCAAGAAAAAAGAAGAGAAAAAGACTGACCAAGTTCAATGTGATTTCCCCAGCAAAGAGAACATGTGTGGGGTCTGGGGCTGCTATGTTTAGGCCATGGTTCAAGGTCGCGGTATCGGTTATCAACTCGAACAACTGTGAGACACATTGGTGGCGGCGTCGTGGTGCGGTATCGGACGATGCAACCTAAAAAAAAATGTTGAACATGACGAAAAATTCAGGTCATATCACAGTGTCGTGGAACCATATCGGTCAATTCGGTGACGATATTTCAACGACTCGTGATTGATTTGGATACAGCTCGGACGACTTGACCGAGTTGTGTGAGACTCGGGGTTTATATGTATCGTGTAACGATATCGTCTCCAAAGGTGCCAAGACAAATACGACTCAGCCGACTCTTATCGGTATCGGCCGATACTCTGAACCATGGTTTAGGCTTATAGATTTGAGCAGATTCTGTTAAAATATCATGTTCCCTTAATAGGATGTCCAGGTTTGATGGTGTTTCTATTGCAAAGAGAGCATGCATTTGATCTGGGGCTTCAGTGTTTATGCCAAGCCAAAGTATGCAGGCAAAATGCATTAGGCTTTTTTTTCAAAAATGGATAGGTTTGATCCAAGCGAATACTGACCTAACTTTTGACGTGTATTACATAAAGTTGCTGTTCTGATGCCCAAAACCCTCACAATTCTTGAAGCTAAGTCTGTATCTAGTCCATCCTTCCTAGCATACTGCATAGTGACCATGAATATACTTTTTTTTGCAAACACATGCCCACTTCTTTCTAGAATCACTCAGAATTTCTTGAGTTGAAATTACTCCCTAATCCCTATTTTTTCAGTACAAGACAAGCTCAGGTGGGGAAGAGGAGAGGGAACATCAAGGTCCATCACCCAAGGCAACTAACATGGTGGTGGAATGGTCACAATGTCATGAGACAAAAGGTGGGGCAAATGAGTTCTCCCAAAGAACAAATCCTATGAAATTGACAGACCCTGCAAGATTGGATCTCTGTACAACTACAGTTAAAGAGGGTTAGTGTGTCACATTCAGGGACAAACACAGGTTCTTCCTCTCTCTCTCTTTATCCACTAAAAAGATCACTTGCTCTTTTTCTCTTTCTTGTGTTTCCATTATTCATTTGGTGGGTCTGAGTAAAGGGATTTAAGATCTTATTATAAATGGGGAGCAAAGACAATCCCATTTGAAATGACCTTCTACCTTTTGATCTTATAGAGCTTTTAGAGGTGACAAGCTTTTCTATCCACTCCACAAGATCTTGTCGTTTTTTTTTTGGGGTTAAAACCCTAGTGATTACTGGGAAAAAATAATACACGATTTACGATTCTGCCTTGGAAGATGATTGATTTAGAATTTGTCGTATTGTTTTGTTATCTTTCCAGGCCACAATATCATTAGCTTACCAACTGAATTTTGCTTCCACTGTTTGCCTTTAATTGTGATAAGGTTCCTCCATTATTTACCCAGTGCTTCCACCATTACTTCCATTCTACTCTCCTAATTGTAGTTTTGAAATTCTCACTAAAAGGTTCCTAAAGCCAAACTCCAATCAGTCGGCTTTCATTAAAGGTAAGAACATCAGTAAAAATATTCTTTTGGGTACTGGCGGGCATCTCCCAGCTCCTTAGTGGAGCATACTCCCGACACACACACACAATTTACAGAAGTTAATGGTGAAATTATCTTCTACCACTATTTGCATTTTTTGTTTGTTTGGTGGTAATACATGCTTAGTATAAGTCAATATATCTATATATATAAAACAATCAAATTAAGTCCGAGGTGGCTTGATAAGTTTTTTCTCCCACTAATTTAATTTTTTTAGAAATATAGTTTTACTATCATAACTTAGGAAAGGTGGACGGGGGTGGGGGGAAGGGGATGTGAACAAGAAAAAGCAAAAATGTGCAGCAAACACCAGATAAAAGAAAGAAGAGAAACATTAGTTTTTACCTTTCAGGTGCATAACTAGTTTACCACTTCTTAAATTTGCGAGGATGGGCATGGAGTTTTCTGTAAAACCAGCAGTCCAGGAAGAAACGATTGGGGTTACTGTACTGATGGTGATCACCAACCAACCAAACAGTACAGCATATGTTGATGATTAAGACTAGCTCGGTTTGGGTGGTAATTTCTGTTGCCAATGTGATTAATCTTTCTTTATTGACTCCACTTACTCTCAAACCAACCCTTTTTTACCACTAAATCAAGCTAAAACGCACATCAATATTTTGGGGGGTCCGAATCTTTTGTTGTTAGTTTTTTAGCAGCAGGGGTTCTGT
Organism: Ilex asprella; assembly: GCA_023539305.1. NCBI lineage: Eukaryota > Viridiplantae > Streptophyta > Magnoliopsida > Aquifoliales > Aquifoliaceae > Ilex > Ilex asprella. The sequence goes on along the minus strand of CM042201.1, from coordinate 19,444,769 downwards.
TCCTCGAAACGATTTTGTTTTACATCAAAATGTCGTTATTTTATTAAATATAACGACTTTGTTTTGATGTGAGACGGTGTCCAACTCGGGGAGAGAGTTTATGGACTAATGCTAGGAATTCCAAATGGCTTTGGACCTTTGGATCAAGTGGGTTTCGTGGTTTTTTTTTTTAACAGAACTAACTCATCTAAGAGTCTATACTTATTTGATATTCGTTGGAGATACCAAATTTAGGATCTATAGTATTTCCCGTGTATATGTGTTTGTGTGTACGTTTTTCTAATAAAATCTAGGTTCCCGTTAGACCCACCATCAAATAATGGCACATCATAATATGATAAAAAAAAGTAGTAGTTAATGAAAGAATACGAACTATGTATGTCCACAAGCCACGAGCTTTCTAAATATGTCTACGGAAAACCACTTATTGATTTCAGGTGAATTATTTTCCTTTGAACCCACATACGTACAAGTGCGAAGTTGTGGCTTTTGACAATCCACCAGCCAGCTAGTTGCCCACATTGCTTAAACATAGTGGTCCATTTCCCCCCTCTTACTTTCCTTTTTTCATTGACCCTCCATTCATTCATGCATGCATAACACGTATACATGTATAAATTTTGTTTTTCTTCTCTCTCCACACGCTCGGATAAAGTTTGCATATATATATATATATATATATATATATATTATATATATTTTTTTTAAGTTTATGATAAATCGGATTCTTCTCGTCCCCTCCCTCGAATGTCTTTTTTAGGTAAAGAGCTGCATTTTTCAAAATCAATCTATCAAATTCTCGAATAGGTGGATGTTCGAGGTTTAATGTACTTAGATAAAATTATTAGCAAGAAGAAGATGATTTGAATTCGAAAATATTGGAGAATTCATATATATATATATATTTTTGGTATTAGTATTTCACAAGGGAGAACAAAAAAATCACATCACCTCGTGAGGTTTGACTTCATGATAAGTCCCTTGTGGATTCATAGTTAGGTTCCACCAATACGTACGTGGTCTGACTTTGTCACTTCATATTGTAGTTACAACAGTGATTCCCACCTCTCTCTCTCTCTCTCTCTCTCTCTCAGAAATTGAAGTCTTTAAGGGCCTTGCTGATTTACGAAAAATATCAAGTAAAGTGAAAGCATAGTTTATTTCAAAATATATATGTGCGTGTGTCTTTATATACACACTCACTTGTAGTGCTTCTTTACTGTGGTAATATCTTCCCCCTTCCCTCTTTCCCCCCAACCCTTTTGAACTCTGATATGTTAGAATTTGTTCAAAACTCTCTAATTGTTATGAAAGAGAATTTTTTGGATAATCAATGTAATAGTCCTAATAAACCATGGATGGGTTTATTAGTGACCTAATCAAATAGAAAACAAATTGGAAGAGTTTTAATGTACCGTGAATAGGTATATTAGACATGTGTGATAAGAAATAATATTTTATCTCTATAGATATGGTTGAGTGTTATGTCATCAGTTATCAGATGACCAATTTTTCTAGTAAATAATACATCGATGTAAATTTTTGGTCCATGAATGTATGTTTGGTATATCAAGGTGGGTATGCTGTAAGGGTGCAACTCGGGCGGCTTGAGGAGGTCAACCCTAGTCTAACTTTAAGTATAGAATCTTTAACCCTAACCATATCCTTAACCCGAACTCGACCTTAATCCGAGTACTGTTTGAGTTTAATCCGGGCGAGCTCAGGTTGAATTCAGGTTACTTAACTTGGGCTGATTTTGGGTTAAAAATTGGGTTGGACTTGGGTTACTTAATTTAGGTTGATAAAATAGGGAGGAGTAATGAGTGAGAGAAGGGAGACTAAGAGTCTGAGATGATTCAGACGAGTGACGATTGAGAGAAGGAGAAGTGATGAGTGAGAGAGGGAGATTGAGAGTCTGACACCAGATAAGAGATGAGTGATGAGTGAGACATGGATCTGAGAGTGATGGAGGCGCATAGGTGAAGACTTGAAGTGAAGTGAAAGTTTGGACTCTGATGAATGAAGATAAATATTAATTCTAATTAAATATATTTATGTATATTTGAGTTCAACTTGATTTTAATATTTGGGTTGAACCTGACAACCCAAAGCCTCAACCTAAGGCTTGCCTGAATTTAATTCGGGTTGAAGTTTTTTTACTCAAACTCAATCCAAGTATTAAAAATTCTAACCGAAATCTTATTTTTTTTTCGAGTTGGGCTTGGGTTGTCACGTCCAAGTTGCACCCCTAGTATGCTGTATTGAACTACATCATATTTTTGTGTCATGTTTTTATTGTTTTCTTATATTTGAATTCAAAAAATGCTATGTAACCCAAATTTATATCTCAAATGAACAGAGACTATTGAATGAGTGTGTCTCATTAATTTTTTTAAATGAGAACCACTGATCCAATGTTCCTTATTGATTTGGAATATAAACTTGAGTTACAAATTTGGGTTATATAACATTACTCTTGAAATTTCTATCTTTCAACAAGTATTTTTTGTGTTAATTATCCGCTGTGCAAAATCAACGAATAGCTAATTGGGTTATGGTTATGAAGATCCCCAATTCTCTCTGAGAAAATTGGATGACTTATGTTTCCACCGAGCTAGAGGTACATGCCTTGGATCGACAAAAAACTCGGACAACCCCGAGCATTGAATTAAAAAAAAAAATCAAGAATTTTGTTTTAAAGGATTTATGTGATAGAAGAATTGACTTGGTAAACCTGTTTAATTAATGAGTTGACATAAACTTGGTTATTTATGATATGAATTCAAGTAAACAATTATAAATACATTAGGCATGAACAAAATATTTTTTTACAGAAAATTACCTAGATTCAACAAAAACAGGACCGTTGTTCCAACTCCTTCCTCTCCTCTAGTGGGCAAAGATTTCAAGCAGATTCTGCCAAAACACCCCCTCAACTGACGGTGGAAATGTTCAGCTTTTGCTAAAAGTAATGCATTACAGAATCAAAAATGTTTCTAGAGAATGATTATGATATAAAAAAACACGACTCAACTACTAAAAGTTACGATTCAATAAGATAAAATTATGACTCGACTAAGTGAGATTACGGTAACAAATAGGGTCATTTTTTTTTGGTGCATCAAATAGGGTCATTTGACATGTTAGTAGTTGTAAGAGATTTTTTCCTTCACGAATGATTTCGGCTGATTTGCGCGTGTTTGACAGTAGTCTTTTGACCTTTCAATACACATGTGCACGAGGGGTTCGTCCCACATCGACTTAGAGTCGTCTCCCCTACCTGCATATAGATCTGGACCTCATATGAGTGGGTACATATCAGCCATCTGACCTCACTTATTATATAAATTAGAGTCAAGTCACCGCAAAAGAAGTTCAACTGACTACTGTAAGGAATTCTGACTAGTTTTTTTTTTATATATATATATATTGTAACTTAATTTATATTAAATTATAACTAATCTATATTGAGTTGCAGTGTTGGATAGGTATTAGACCTGTTTATTGTGTCGGGTGTTAACGGGTTTGTGTTGAAAAATATTTCATTCATATTCGATTTATTTGTTAAATCATGTTCAACGAGTTGTGTCATATTGAGTTCGTGTCGTGTATGAATTGTATATATAACTAGTATATAAACAAACTGTATCATTTATTTCTTTTAATCGACTTTTTTCATATCAAATTTGTTTGTTAATCGTATTGTGTCAGGTCCTGATATTTATGAAACAGATGATTTGATGACATCTCAAACTCTTTAATTTTCTATCATATTAACAAATCGTGTTATATTTTAACGCTCCAAAGCACCGAAACCTCGTTAACATGAAAGTGATATTATTGTCTGAACTTTGAGAGGAAAAAAATCGAAATAGAAAAACTGTCAGAGTAAAATCTAAGAGATCCCAACCCGTGTAGGCAGAGAGCAGGGTGAGATCAGGTAAATCTCTAAGGAAGGAAACGCCAAACTCTCCCCTTGGGAAACGCTTTCATGGCAACAATAGAAAAGACAACATAGCTTGGAAAGTTTCCTAATTCATCCATTCTATAAGCCCTTGTCTTGTAATTAAGTCCTTCATATGTCCTTACCTGCAAATATACTCTTTTCTGCACACCCTCGTGTGTCATGCATAGGCACAAAAAAGTAAGATCGAGATGAGTTTATACTGAGCCTATTTGGAGTCGATTTTTTTTAGGAAAAAAATTGTGATGTGAAAGTTTTCGTAAAAAAATCAGGGTTTGAAAATATTTTCTAAAGTCGTTTGATGTGTTTGTAAAAAGTTTTCTAGTTATTTTTTGTCTTTTTTGTGTTAAAAAAATAATTATTATATGTATGTATATATTATATATAATAGTTCTCAAAATATGAATTTTAATTTTTTTTATGTCACTAATAATATTTTATAAATATAATAAACTAAAAAATTATGTGAGATTCACAACAAAACTCGAAAAAGTCAAAAGAAAAACTCATAAAATCGACTTTTTTAATCTGCCTAAATAAGTATTTTTGAGTTCAAAAAACTATTGCATAAGCTGATAAAACAGACAAGGTCTAAACGGACTTGTTATTCCAAAATTCTTAAAAATTACATATTCAAGTAAGCTCCAAACATACCAAATTATACTTTTCTGCAATTTTATTTAGTAATAAATCGTTTATTATAATACAATTGGACATTACTATTAATAAGTGGGTACCCTGTTCAAACATGATGAATGATCAACTGTTCAATAAAATTTTGAGTGAAAGGATAATGGAAAGTATCTGAATCCAAAGAAGAAAGTATCTGGGAAAAGTTTGGTCCATTGCTTGAACTCCACATGTATATTTTTATACACAATTGGTCCTGAGTTCGAATTTTATTAATTTTTTGAGACTATATAATGAGAAATTTATATTTCATGAATATTCTAATTCCGACCGTGAATAACCTGTCTTTAACTGAACTAAATAAAAGATTAATCGAGGTGCGCGTAAACTAGTCCGAACACCCAATCAATTTGATTCGTTAACTAATTTGTTCATTATATAGGCCCCTATTTTGTAATAAAGTCCTTCTTTCCGATGTACCAAAAAAAAAAAAAAAATCTGCACGTCTTAGAGGCACAAGAGAAGACACCTATAAGATTCCAATTTTCGTTCACCGATTTCCCCAATGAACGGCTTTGGCTTTTCTTTCATCACACCTCCCAAACTTACTCCTCTCTCTGTCCCTCTCTCTCTCCTCTTCTTCTTCTTCTTCTCAGTCGACTCTTTCACCTTTTAGGTTCATGCAATGGGTATTGACAGTGGTTTCAAAAACAAAATTTCAATGTCTCAACAGCACAAAAATGACCACAAAGATGAGCAAAAGCCTCTAATTTTTGATGCTTCTGTGCTTCGTCATGAACCCAACATACCAACCCAGTTCATATGGCCAGACCACGAGAAGCCTGGTGCCACAGTACCAGAACTTCCGGTACCTCTCGTCGACTTAGGAGGATTCCTCTCCGGCGACCCTGTGGCGGCCATGGAAGCCTCGAGCTTCGTCGGCGAGGCTTGTCAAAAGCACGGTTTCTTTCTGGTAGTCAATCACGGTGTTGACGCTGGTCTTATTTCCGATGCTCATCGGTATATGGACTCGTTCTTTGACCTGCCACTTTGTGAAAAGCAAAAAGCTCAGAGGAAGGCTGGTGAGCATTGTGGATATGCTAGTAGCTTCACTGGAAGGTTCTCCTCGAAGCTTCCATGGAAGGAGACACTTTCTTTCAGATACTCTGCAGATACAAACTCCTCCCGTATTGTTGAAGAGTATTTGGGTGACACAATGGGTCAAGATTTCTTACAATTCGGGTACCAAAAACAGTACCATTTCACTCATTTTTTTTACCTGGATCAAAATTTCGTTGCAGCACATAACTATAGTTAAATTAAAAACGTTTCAAAAACATTAATCAAAGTGTCGGAAAACACATCGATCAAAACATCTTGAAACATAAAAACTAGTAATATTCAATCACTAATTTGCTCTGTTTTTTGCAAAAAAAAAACAAGATTCTTTGGGAAAGGTAAAACTCTTCCTTGAGAGGACAGCTTACTTAGTCACTGATTTGTTATGTTTTTCACAAAAAAAAAAAAAAGAGACGTTTTGGTTGTTTTTTTTCTTCTTTTTGATGGTATCTAACATTTATTTTGTTTGCATATATAGGAGAGTTTACCAGCACTATTGCAATGCAATGAGTAGACTTTCTCTTGGGATCATGGAGCTCTTGGGGATGAGCCTTGGTGTAAGCAGAGCCCACTTCAAGGAGTTTTTCGAAGAGAATGATTCGATAATGAGACTCAACTACTATCCACCATGCCAGAAACCAGACCTCACACTAGGAACAGGGCCCCATTGTGATCCAACATCGTTAACAATCCTCCACCAAGACACTGTTGGTGGTCTTCAAGTGTTCATAGACAATGAATGGAGGTCAATTGGTCCCAATTTCAACGCTTTTGTTGTTAACATAGGCGACACTTTCATGGTAAGATTTTTTTTCTTTTTCTTTTTTTTTTCTTAACGGTTTAGGATGTCTAAGTCAATAAATTTGCACTTCGACTAATTCCATTTTCGATCCGGTTAAAAACAGGTCATCCATGTTAAGATTAGAGTATTTATGCGAGATAAATCCTCCGACCCAAGGGATTGCAAAGATTCAAACTGAAGACATCTGAATTTACAGTTTATTCCTATTAATGATTCTTTGAAGTTCTTTCATGATAAAATACATGTATACATAATATCAAAAATATATTAAAACTTTTTATTATTAACTGACAATAAAAAGTTTAGGTATCCTTTGGTCACCTTTTTTTCTAATTACATTTTTGCTTTTTTACTTACTTTTTCTAAATAGTGTCCATTTTTGTAATTTTTTTAACACTTTCATGGTAAGATAAATAATATTAAATATATACCCTAATATTATTTTGGGTAATAACTTATTTACCGTTTTATACTTTTTTTTTTGTTTCAATTTTTCTTCGGTGTTTTAATTGCTTCTTTTGACCCTTCATCGGATTTGCATTCTTTCTCTAACCTTAGTCACATGATAATATGTACCCATATGCACATAAAAAGGGGTATCATTAACATAATATGGTGTATTTATATTATTATACTTTCTTATTTTAATCAACGGTGAGGAGTGTTTAAGCTAATTTACACACACCACAACTAATTTTATCCCTTATTCGGATAAAAACAAACTATTTAAGTCAGGACTAAGGTATGCATTTTGAGGAAATCCCTTGGGCCTAACCCCAAGGGTTACTAAATATTAGTATAGTTTTACTTATTTGGATGTAATGTTCATTAAACTTTGTGGGTTTGTTTTTTCAGGCTCTTGCAAATGGAAGATACAAAAGTTGCCTGCACAGAGCTGTGGTAAACAATAAAACTCCTAGGAAGTCTCTTGCTTTCTTTTTGTGCCCAAAGAAGGATAAGGTGGTGAGCCCACCATCTGAATTGGTGGACACTAAGAACCCTAGAATATATCCAGACTTCACATGGCCGACCCTACTCGAGTTCACTCAGAAACATTACAGAGCCGACATGAATACCCTCCATAGTTTCTCAAATTGGCTTCAACAGAAACCAGCTGAAGTCCTATAAGAACCTGCCGGCCAGTGCCCGACGACGACGACGATGACGTTGAGAGGAAAGAGAGAGAGAGGCAACTGGGGGAGGGAGGGATGGAAGAGAGAGATGGGTATGAATTGTACCGTGTTTGGAGGAAGACAGATGCTTAATTGAAGGGAAGGCCACTTTTTACTCTTATTTTCTTTTACCGGGTATTTTGGAGGTAAGTAAAGATAGAAGAGATAGAAGGCAGAAATGAATAAAAAGCAATTTTCATAATTTCCTTTGGTGGTACACATATTATCAATAGCATTACCTCTCTACTTGTACATTGCAATTTGGGTTGTCAACCACACCCACTCGTGTATGGACTTTAGGAACACTTTTATCTTAGTCTTCCAATGGGTACAGTTGGTTCCATCAAATAAAAGCTGTCTCGTAACAGCGTTTAGCTCCTTCTTTTCGAGAATTCATTAATAATTATCACCACACTTCATACAATGTGATAGGGTCAAAAGTAAGTCAAATGAATTGAGTATAACGCATCTAATGCGTCAAAGAGGCCGCATCTGATATGGGAAGACCCGTGTTCTATTCCTATAGTTTTACGATATTGGATTATAGGCACATGAGACAAATCAATATGACATAATCTAAATATGACATGATTGAAGTCAAATTGACATGGACAACGATGTTTGACTGTTTACTAAAAGATTAAAATGATTAAAAATGTCGCAATATCTCACAAATGCCGACAACAGAAAGGAAGAGGGTATTTTTCTTTGCGAGTTATAATTTTATACCTATCCTTCATGCTGTATGTACTCTAAAAAATATCCTCAAAAGAAATAAGGGTAGCCTATAAACATAATACCATTATCAAATACATGATCGTAAACTTGTAAATGAGTTCGAATCTCAAAGCCACATAAAACACGGGTTTAACCGCACGTGATTTAGGAATGATTGTATGCATCATAAATTTAAGTCAAATCATAGCCACAAGTTTCTAAAAGAGAAAGAAAGAAAGAAAAATTTTGCTTCACTTTTTTGAAGTTTTTGGAATCTATTGTAGATTGAGTTGAGATTTATGCTCCGAAATACTTCCACCAAGAAAATATAAAAATATGGCCCCCCCCTCCCCACCTATTGAATAATATCATAAGAAGAGGAACTAGAATCCATTGAGGATTGACAGAGCTTTCATTGTAAATGATTCTTCTGCCAGTGTTTTTGGTTTTATTCTTGGCATTAGTTTATATCTGGAGATTTGGACTGTTTTGTTAGTAATATATATATAGTATGCCAAGAAACACATACGACATTGTCCTGTGTTTGTCCTTAAATGCTGCAACATTCTTCCTATGATATTATATCACCTCATACACAAATTTGAAAATGTGGTGTTTTTTTGTTCAATTTCTGACGTAATTGTGAGCTCACCCCCCATGTCCTCATTCTAAAACCTAGTTAACTCTACGAGACTCGACCGATTCAACTCAAGTGAGTTAGCTATACTCAAGTCATAAGCCAAAGCCAAAACCAAAACCAAATTGATGATTAGTCTAATGTAGGAATTCTCAACAAAACAAGGTTAAAGTTTACAAATAAGTATAAGGACAGTAAGGCCTACCTATTTGTTGCTAGGTACTAGCAACTAGTAATTGAGTTCAAACCCCTTGTAGCTGTTTGAGTTTTTCTAATTAAAGAAAACCAAGTTGATGATTTTTCAGGAATTCTCAAAGTTAGTTCAAGTGATAATAAGAACGAGTTGTAAACTTAAACATTATAAATTTAAAATTTGACAATCTCTTGGAATTAGACCATAATTCCTTAGTCTTGGGTGGATGATCTACCTTTGACTAGATTGGAGAGGAAATTAATCGAGGTACGTGTAAATTGACTCGGACATTCCTGACCGTTGAAAAAAAAATAAGAATTCTCAACAAAACGAGTTTAAAGGTTGAAGGCCAATAGGAGGACACTAAGGCCTACAAGGCACTAGGGAGTAATTTCAAAGTCCTTATAGTTTTGAGACTTAAATGTATCAAAAAATACCTTAAATTCCTCTAAATCTTTTGCGGTTTAGAAGTGGAATTCGTCAAAATAAAACCTTGGAAGATTGAAACATAAAAAATCAATCCCTGACATCTTGATTTGTAAAAGAATAATTAGTTATGCCTAATTTGCTAATTTAATCCACTATAATTGTCAGATTGAAAGTGAACTTTATTTAATATTGAAACGTGTTGTTGTTCTAACGGTTGCACTGAATTAGGTCAACAAGTTAAATCCAACTAACGTTTATGCTTATAAAATCTTGAGAGAATCAAGAATAAACAATTACGTTATGCTCAATTGTAGTTAGGGTGTTGAATTGTCGAACAAGTCTCACATCCGTTGGTGAAGAGGGGATATTGGGCCATATAAGCGAGTTGGTCACGCCACCTATTAGGTGCACCTTTTGGATTGAAAATTCATACCCAACAAATGATATCAGAGTCATGACCCAAGTTATCGTATGGATCAGCTCCTTGTGCTGGATGAGATAACAGTGATGATTATTCATTGTGATCCTCATTCGAGAGAGAATTATAAAGGTATCAGACAAGTTTCACATTAGTTAATAATAAGAGATCAAATCACTCCACCTCCCGACTGCCCCAATAAGCTAAAAACTCCTGGGCAACAAGAGTTGGTTCTATGGGATGCGGTTAATGGTGAGCCAACTCGGAAGGCAGTACGGAACAGGGGAATGGTGGGAACCAAACATCCGCCACAAGCAAGGACAAAGATTAGTCCCTTTCCCGTACTCCATTCAAAAAGGCCCGCTTCACGTGGCAACATTTGTTCTTTTGTTTTAACTTTTATCTCTCCTTTCTCTCTCAACCTTCCCAACTTACAAGTATTTGTCTATGTTTCTTTTTTTTTATTCTCTATGATATATAAAACGACACTTCTTTGGATTGTGACATTGATTTCACCTGTCCTTCCCCCTCTCCTTCATCTCTACCACTCCTTTGTTTTTGGCTCTTGTCATTCCTACCATTGCAGCCTCTCATTAAAAATTGATTGTAATGACTGTTACGTAATCATATCAATACTTATAATGCAGGACAGCGTGAATGATAAACAAGATTAAGCAACAAAAACGTCAATCTATTGATTATCATAATAATATCAAATTAAAAGTCCTCAAGAGCTTTGTTGATTCACGAAGAATGCCAAATCAATTGGTATATTTCAATCTTGTTCAGATCGTCGAGAGTTTTCCGAAATGAGATTTTTTTTAGAAATTTGCTGACACTGTCACCCAAAATCAACCCTGATTGATGCCCTGCTTTCGACAGTTTTAATATGTCATGTACGTGTTACATCAACTTCCTGATACTGATACACTTTGTTTATCAATATGAATAGAAATCACGAGTGTAATGACATTAGATTCGACAAATGGTCTAGCTTGGGTGATTTCAGGAAGCGTCCAAAAGTCCCACCCTTACTTTTCGAATCCTCTTCAAATCAAAACAAAAAAAAAAAAGAAAACGAACATTTAGACACACATATACTTATCTTCTTATTAAGTTTGTAACCACTTTACCCATTTGTACCTAATCTACTGATAACAGTACAAATGTGGCCTCACACACAATTAATATATCATCATCACTACGGATTATTCCTAGTTTAGATCAGAGACAGCATAGCAAAGCAGATGGGCAATTACTAAAACCTACCATGCTCCAAACCCTAGAGTTTTATAATTTGCTTGTATTGATTTTATAATAGAAACCCATCACCAAGATGATCAATGGATGGTTGATCTTGGTGTAAACAGATAGAGGGTGATTCAAGGGAGTATGGGGTTATACCTCAACCTATTTTGATATTATTTTCTTTGTTTCAATTTCTCCTTTATTTGTGGGGTGTGACAATTTATAACAAATCTTTTGCCCAACTCTGACTAAAATCTGGATTTAGATTTCTTCCGGTATATTTGTTCATAATGTCAGCCACTTGTCATAAATTGAAGTTGGAGCCACCTTTTATAAGTGGCATTTTCGATCAATGCGCGATAAATAATTTACGATTTACAAAAAAATATATTGGCGGAGATCTAAATATCTCAACAACGCGACATTTTGCCAGCCTTAAACAGGAAAGCAAATTAGAATCTCCACAAAACTACTATAAATGAACTCTAAGTAATTAGGGTTAGCTGTCATCTCTCATGCCAAAGAGCATCCAATGCATACTGTACACCATTACCTTAATTACTTTTTAATCTGATGAAACAGATAGCCTGGCTATACTATGATGGGTTCTAGTTAATTGGTCATAGCACAGCAATTAATAAGCAACACTCAACAGCTGTAGAGGATTTTTTGGGCATGGGAGATTTTGTTTCTTCATGGGGCCAATGCACATGAAGGGTCTGGCCCCCTATATGCTTGATTTGCTTCTTTTATACAAGGAAACATTGTCTTATTCTGTTGAAAAGATCGGGACAAATATTTCTTGTTTGTAGTGATAATTGTGAGAATATTAAACAAAACGATAGTTATGTAACAATTATAATTTTTTTTTTCAACAGTTAAGGGTGTCTGAATCAATTTATACATATCTCAATCAATCTTCTTTCTAGTTTGATCAAAGACAGATTATTCACGCAGAAACTAGTGTATTCGAAGTTTGGACGTCTAAATTTACATCTCGTCTCTGTTACCATTTGAAATACTCTTAATATATATATAAAATATATATATAAAAAAAACTATATTCAAATAGCTTACTCTATGTTCAAAAAATAAAAAAAGCATCCTCTTAATGTTTTATTCACTTAAAAAACGACACAAACAAATCTATCCCATCACCAACTTTGATTTTTTTTTAATTTCTTTCATGTTTTGGAGGCTCTATCTATTGCTTTGGCTGTTGGGTCTTAACCCATTTGATATGTTTGCCGCTTCAATTAAAGCATGGAATTCTAACCCGTAAGAGTATTCCAGTAGTTTGAAGTTGACTATGGGACAAGTCGAAAACATGGATTAGACACTTTTTGGTGACTCTTGCACTTACTCGATACCTCTGATTAGTAGATGATTGCAAGTGTAGGATCTATAAGTTTAATTATAGTTTTGTCTTGACAAGGCTATTCGTCATAAACAAATATCTATTTTTCATATGATGGTAGGGTCTTGGTAATAAAAGATTGTCTTAGCCGCGTTATTTTTGAATCTCATGGTAATAATACAGTAAATTATTTAGGGTATCTTCCAATATTCAAACTCGACAACTCAAGTTATAATAACCGTGGGTTATTTATATTATTAATTATCTTTATTTTTCATAACTGGAATTTTTAAATAATAATCAATTGCCAAGATTCCTTGTAAAGGATTAGGTTGCATATGACCAAGTTGGCAATTCAAAGCTAGTAGTCTAGCATGTGATGACAAAGAGACCATGAATCAGATCAAGTTGGGATTCCTGGTTTGTTATACATAATTAGTAATTTTTCTACCTAAGATCCTCTTCCACAATTACAAAATCTAATCTCTTCTGTTTGTTTGTCTTCTTCCACCAATTTATTTTTGACAAGGAAATGTGTATACAGCCATATTAATATCATCAGGTAAGGCCAAGAAACGCTCACAAAGCATTCTTGCACTCCTCATATCTCTTATCCTCTCAAGATGTATTGGTAGTTGCCTTCAATCTTATTTTAAGATTTTTTTTTAACATGGCTAGGCTTTGAGGTAACCACATACCCACAAAGATTAGAAAATTGGTGAAAATTAGGGCCGATAATTCTTAATACAATTTATCAATTCATTATGTACAACATAAATTATTATTGTCGGGCATGGATAATGTTTTCTGATTATAACTTGATTGGCAATTATACCCGTTTAATACACGTGGTAACAAGAAAAGGATTATACACAACACGAGCCCAATTTCATATAACTATATACGACCAACGTATGGGTGGCACAAACTCACTTGATACAATAAAAATCTGATTATACATGGTTACAAGTAAGTCATGTGTTGATAATCAGAGAATAAAATTATAATACTGACTCACATAAACTCTTCCATAGTTCCCCCTATAAGATGAGTCAAGGGAACATAATGACCCACCATCACGAGGAATATCAAAGCGCCAAACTCCGTAGTAAGGAACATGTTCGAAAAAGGCTTGAAGTCCAAGAGCATAGGGCTTTTTAACATGGGTAAATTGGAAGTTGATATAAAAATTTAGACTTATTTGAGTTAAACTATATTAAGAAAATTTATTTGGCCATAAGGACATTTTTTTGAAAAAAAACTAAAAAGGTATTTATTACTCCATTACTCTATTTTATTCTCTCTCTCTCTCTCCATTACTCTTTCACTCCCTCTTTCCTATTTTCTCTATCTATTTTTCTCTCTCTCTTTCTCTCATATTGATGAAAAAAATTTAAATATATAAAGATTTAATTTAATTTTTTCATCTCTCTTCCCCTATTTTTTCTCTCTGTCTCACTCCCTCTCCCCTTATTTCCTTATTCTCTCAATTTTCTCTCTTTTTTTATATCAACGTTACACAACACAATTACACTAATCAGTTACACCAATTAGTTATAATTATTTTATAATACACTAAACAATTGTTCACGTGCTATAATAAACCAAATAGTTATACTAAACAATTATACGAAATTACAACACCAACCCAATTTGTCATTTACATAAATTAAAGAGTAACACCATTTAATATCACAAAATGGTTACACCAATTATGTACACCAAATTGAGTTTATCATTTCACAAAAGACTTTACCATTATACTAAATTTGATACATATGATTGGTGTAACGATGTCGCGATATTAAATAGTGCGACTATTTAGTTTATGCAAACAATTGAATGACAAATTGTATTGGTGTTATAAATTTATGTAATTGTTTGTGTAATTGTTTGATTTATTAGAATCCATGAGTAACTATTTAGTGTATTATAAGACAATTGTAACTGATTGATGTAACTGATTAATGTAATTATGTTGTTGTAATATTGATATAAATAAAGAGAGAGAATATGGAAAGAGATGAAAAAATAAATCAAATATTTACATATTTGAAAAGAAAATAAATTATCAATAGTAGATGTAGAGAGAAAATATGGAAGAGATGCGGAGAGTAATGAGAAAATAGAGAGATAGTGAGAGAGTTTAATGAAATCTTTATATATTTGATTAGATATATTATTGTCAATCAAGAATGTATAATTTAAGGGATGATATTTAGGTAAAATAATTTTGATTTTATTTGAATTTTGTACTTAAATACAATATATTTTATTAAAATTAAACTTAATAGAGTAAATAGTTTATTAATACATTTTTTCTCAAATAAGTCTAAAAAATTATACTAGAGCCAAAAAACCTTTTTAACAAGTCGTTACAATAGGCTTCAAGTCATTCATATCCAATAAAACTCAACTCAACTCAATTCAAAAAAGACTAAATCTCAACTATTTAGGCCCCGTTTGGTAATGTTTTCGTTTTTCGTTTTTGAAAAACGAAAAACGGAAACCAAAAACGACTTTTTTTTTGTTTTTGAAAATCGCCCCTCGTTTATTAAACGATGACAGAAACGAAAAACATAAACGATTACCAAACGATTTTTTTTTTCTTATTTTCTATAAATATCAAAATAAAAATGAAAAACAAAAAATTTAAACGTTACCAAACGGGACCTTAGAGATTTAGATCCAGTAAAAGTGGATTGGACATCAAAAGGCCCATAGGATTGCCAGCACTGGGCCCTAGAATAGAAAGCTCCTAATTAGAGTTAAGTCGGGAGGTATAAGATTGCACCACCCAATTCAAACTGGACCAACTATATGAGGCCCAAATAACCATCTAGATACTTAGAAATCCAATCAGTCCAATTTTTTTTTGGTCTGGATCAGTCCAATTACTTGGTTTCATCAGTTTATCGCAATTGGGCAATGAGAATAATTTGGGCCCAATGTGGCCCCAAAACTATTCCTACTAAGAGATATTTGTGGCCCGGTACACTTTTAATAACTAATTTGTCAAAAAATCCAATCACCAATTTTTTTTGTTAAGAAGTACATTTCAGATTAAAATGACTCTAATACCCTTAATTATCTATTTACTAAATTAGCTAAAACGAATTAAGAAACACAATCAATTCATTAACTGAGTTGTTATTTCAATGGAGTTTCATTCAAACTCTTTCAATCACGGAATGTTCATGTAAGATTCAAGGAGAAAACTTTTAAATTGATGCAATCCTTTCATAAAAATGTATAACCGAAATTCTTTCCATGAAAAAAAGCAACTATTTAGATTTCAAAAATAATTGTTTTCTTATATTAAAATGTTACGATTTTACTAAAAAGTTCTTACTCATTAACTCTCAAATCCCTAAAAAAATAAAAAAACTCATTAATTTGGGTCCATAAATAAAATAGTGACATAATTAAGAAATAGCGTGACATCAAAAAATGACATTTAATAGTAAATTAACATAATAAAGAGTGATATAATTAAAAAATAGGGTGACATTCTTAAAAAAATAATGTGACATAAAAGAGTAATATAATTTTAAAAATAATGTAACATCAAAGGGTAACATAATTTAAAAATAGTCTATCATAATTAAAAAATATTGTGACATTAAAAATTGACGTAGTTTTAAAAATAATGTGACATCAAATACCAAAAAATTGATGACCTCTCTTATAGAAGACCGATAATGAATATCGATGGTTGTTTGAAAACGATGAATATAGAAAATGAAAACATTAAAAAGAATTATTAAAGTTTGAATTAATATACAATAAAAATGTTAACTACCAAATATATTTTTGTAATCTTTTTAAAATTCAAACGATTAATTGTAAATAGGAAACTATTTAGTCAATAAAAAATAGAATCAAAAAAAAAAAAACTATTAGATATTGCATAAAATAAGTAAGGATATTTAGGTATTACTAAAATATGAAAATTTGTACTTAGCCATCTAATATTTTATACAAAATATACTTACTAACTTAAAAATTTGGGTCATAGATTTTTAGGGTTCGTTTGGTCGACGTATTAGGAGATGATCAAATATTAGATTGTACCATTTTTTATTTAATCAGGGTTAATATTTTGTTTAGTAAACAAATTTGATACCATATTAATTTCAAAAACGTATATTGAGCGTATATTTATCGTATATTTTTTATACGATAACTCTGTATTATGGAGGTTTTTTAATACCACCAAGAAAAATGGTATTATAATCCAATTCAAACGTATTATTTCACACATTTACTATTGTAACCCTTTAACTGATAAAATCAAGTTGTCATCAATATAACAAACACTGATTGAGGATATTTTTGTTAATTCAACATTAATAAGATTAAATAATTCTCCAACCAAACAATCGATTGGATTAAATAACTACTATCAAACGCTTATATTGTCCTATTACCAAATACTTAATAAAATTACGTATTATTCTAAGAGTAATACTATTTGGACCTAAAATATTGATCTAATTTGCTGACATAATGATGTGGTTGCAAGAGAACTATTGGATCAACACTAAGTTTCAATGTTTGATGGCCCCCACAGCCAATCCAAAGGCCATAGTGAATTAGGTCAGCAAATTAGGTCAGTAAATTAGGTCATAATAGTATTGCTCTTATTCTAATACCCTATTTGATCTTGTCTTTTGTCATTTCGTATTGTATTAGACTGAATTATTATATATAATTCATCTATTTTTAATACGACAACAAAACGAACCCTTCCAGTAATATTTTCAAAAAAGTGTACCTCCCCACAAATTTCCCAACTAATTACATGAAGCCCATCGGGCCAGTCCTCAGCTTGAAATTTTACAGGATTTTTGTTGAGAAATTAAAATTTGATTATGAGGTATTGCTTACGTGCATTTGACCGATTCATAAACCTTGCAGTGATAGAAATCACATAAGCTCCTTTTTCTTTTCATATGAAATTACATAAATGTCAAAAAAATATATATATTTATTTATTAAAGTGTTTTAACAATTTTTTTAATGTTTTATTTTAAATTTAACTTAATTTCAACTCGAATGTTGGCAATTTCTCGGGAGCCAAGCTTGAAATGAAATTCTAAGTTCCACCAATCAGAACCGAACATAAAAAGGCAACAAAACTACATAGCCACGTAAGCCGTCATTCGACTAAACATGTTCAATAATTTATGATGATGCACAAAATAAACTTATACAAGATCAACAATCGAGTGTGTGATAAAGTGTAATTAACGAGACAATTAATAGATGAATTAATGGTAATAATGTAAATATCAAGTCAACACACAAATATATAGTAGTTCGGTACAGGTGACCTACTCTACTCCGAAAAACGGCAACTGTAACCAGGAGACCTTTTGTTGATTAAGTAAGGTGAACAAGATAGAGAGAGAGAGAGACAGCAATGGTTAGTCCGTGAGGGATATAATAGTTAGAAGAGAGAAAAATTATGCATAGAATGTGTAAAGAGGTATAGAGATAGATCAAGAGATACTCTCTCATACAGAGAGAGCTTACAATTTATAGGTACAAAGCCTTAGTTGAGGCGGTAACGTGAGGGTAAATGTACTAGATCTTCGGGGAGTTACAAAAGGTAAGTACAATTAAAAGTTGTCTTGATATTTGAGAGTAAGTATCCCGATAATTGCTCCCCACGTGCTCTAATCTTTCTGAACTCCTTGAACTCTGGACTGAGCCGAATTCATGAATTGGGTTTGATCCGCCTTGTAACTGATTTGGGCTTAGCTCATTAATTGGATCTAACCTAATTAAATTTGGACTCGTTAATTTATATCTATTTTTAGGTCGAAACAATTAATATTATATACTCTTTGTCATGTATAGTAATTTTCATTGGTCTGTCACCGAACTAATTTAAGCTCAAACAACATTATATTAATAACTCAAGATCCATACATTATTGGTGCAAGCGACAAACTAAAGAAAAACAAAGGAGGGAGAAATTACAAAAGGAAAAGAAAAACAAAGGAGGGAGAAATTAAAAAATGTATTTCTTAATTCTCTTTTACAACATAGGAGGGAAAGGGGGGGGGGGGAGTTAAAAACGTTCTTAAAAATCTTGCTTGATCGAATAGGTCTTGAGAGGACGATGCTCAGGCCGATTGAACTACAATCCTAGGAAAATGAGGGGCAAACGTCTAAAGTTCGGTGGTGCAAGTTACCCCCAAGATTTTTAAAATTTCAGTCAATCAATAACTATTTAATTTTATTTTATAACATTTCAAACAAAACAAAGTATCCACAAATTATTGGTAGCCGCAACAACAGGAACCCTAGCAAAGTGGCCATAAAATGGAAAATGAACATTCTTACAGCAACCATGAAGTCTAGCACAAACCTTACATGACCGATTGAGTAATTTGCTTAAAATGCTTTTCCCACACATCACTTGGACACATAATCTAAGATGATCGGCAAATAATATGGTCATTGTATATTTATAAACGTAACGAGAGAACTATGCAAACAACGAGTTTCGAATTGAAGCCAACAATGAGACTCAAATCTAGTGCTTCAACGAACAAAGCCCTAATGCCATGTTAAAATACAAAACAAAACTTTTCCCTGTAGATCTTGTATGTCACCTTACTCGATTAGGGCCTTTAGAAGACTAAATAAATGGTCGAGGAAGTGGTTAGTGACAAGAATACATACCAACGTAATTTCTATCTGTTATGAATGGGTGTTTACTGAAATAAACCGTGATGATGCCAGACTTCTCGCAAAGGATAATTATCGAGAAGATGAAGGTGCCGAAACCAAACCTAAGTACCGTGACATGGGTGCAACTGTTCATAAACACATTGAGCCTTTTCAAACTTAGCATGAACTGTAATTTTCTGGGCAAAAGGTACCTAATGCCAATGTGGTGAATAACGTGAGTCCCATCCCATGTAATCAGTAACTACATTCCCTACAAATATTTAGATAAAAGTGGGGAATAAATGACTAGCACACTGTGGAAGTTACACTTAATCTTCCCTCCCACAAAATGGAAGAGAGAGAGAGAAGATACCTAGAGTAAGCAAAAAAATAGAAAGAGATAGACTAGAAACAACAGTTGTTGCTCATGAAAAGGACATAGATATTGTAAATAAATGCTATCTTTAAAGCAAATAATATACAGAAATTATTAGAAAATATTGTAACACTGCAGCTTCCATGCACCAGTCTACTTGGTGACAATTTGGGTCAACACAAAGGCAATATGCAACCACTCCCTTCAGTTTATTTTTTGAACAAAATACATCTAAACCAATTCAACAGTATCTTATCTTCTAGGAGTTAATTGACTTAAAAAAGGGTTATCGTTCAGCTAATATAGAATAGCCTAGCTTGAGAGTTGATGCCACAAAATCCCACAGCATATGGGACCACAAAAACAATATAAAGAGGGAAATTAGAGCTGTTGTGTTGAAAAAAAATAATAAACATGACTTTTCATGTTCTAGGAGTTATTTTTATGCATTTAGTTTTTTGTATTAGTGGGTCATTAATTTAGTATTAGTGGGGGACAAAGTAATTGTGGTATTTTAATTCTCCAAGTAATGGAGGAGTGGGATCTTTATTATTTTTATTATTGCATTATGTAGTGAGGTTATTTTGTAGGTCATGTGTTATATATGAGAGTCTATATATATGCTATGTAATACACCAATTTGGATATGAGTGAATAACAAGAGTTCTTCCTATCTTCAATAGTCTCTTCCAAAATATTATTTTTTGTGAGTGTGTGATAGTCCTCTAGATTCTAACAAAGTGGTATCAGAGCTAGGCTTGAGTGTTGAAAAAGAGAGAGTGAGATAGAGATGGCGAATGGAAATCTTCCATTTCAAATGCCTCGATTCACCAAAGATAACTATGAGAATTGGTGTATCCGCATGAAGGCAATTCTTGGATCTCAAGACTTATGGGAGATTATAACAATTGGTTACACGGCACCGCAAGATGAAGCTTCCTTAAGTCAAGCCCAAAAGAAAGTCTTGCAAGCTACAAAGAAGAAGGATCAAAAGGCTCTTTCACTCATCCATCAATGTTTGGATGATGCTATGTTACAGAAGGTTGCTAGTGCAACCACATCCAAGCAAACATGGGATGTTTTGAAGACCGCTCATAGTGGAGTGAAAAAAGTCAAGAAAGTTCGCCTCCAAACTCTACGAGGTGAATTTGAGGCTTTACATATGAAGGAATCCGAATTAGTTTCAGATTATTTCACAAGAATCTTGATGGTTGTGAATAATTTGAGAACTTATGGTGATGATCACTATGATGATACCCGGGTGATAGAAAAAATCATCCGTTCATTGGACCCCAAGTTTGACTACATTGCCGTAGTCATTGAAGAGTCTAAAGATTTAGACACAATGACGATTGACGAACTCATGGGATCGTTGTTAGCTCATGAAGAACGACTAGGCAAGAAGAAGCAAGAGTCATTGGAACAAGTGCTACAAACCAAGCTCTCTTTCAAAGAAAAAGAAAGAAGACAAGAAGGAAGTCAAAGAGGTAGAGGTCGTGGACGTGGACGTGGAGGTCGTGGTGGACGTGATCGAGGTAGAGGAGAAAACTTTGGTCAAAGTATGTCCAACAAAGAAGAAAGAGGCCAAGAATCACATCGTGGTAGAGGACGTGGAAGAGGCAACAATTCAAAGTCATATGGAGGGAGGTATGATAAATCTCATATTCAATGTTATAATTGTCATCGATATGGCCATTTTGCTTCCGAGTGTAGAAATGATTTTGTGGAAGAAATAGCACACTTTGTTGAAGACAAAGTTGAAGAGGTAGAGCCGACCTTGTTGTTGACATACAAAGAAGAGCAAAAGGGAGACAAGAACGTGTGGTACCTTGACTCCGGTGCAAGTAATCATATGTGTGAAAATAAAGAAATGTTTGTGGAGCTTGATGAATCGGTGAGTGGAAAAGTTACTTTTGGAGATTCTTCTCAAATTCCGGTCATGGAAAGAGATAATATTTTGATTCGTTTGAAGGATGGAAGACACCAAGTTATTTCTAATATTTTTTATGTGCCAAACATGAAAAATAATATTTTGAGCTTGGGACAACTCTTAGAGAAAGGTTATGATATTTTCATGAAAAATCATAATCTTTCAATAAGAGATGGAAATGGAATTTCGGTTGCTAAAGTGTCAATGACAAGAAATAGAATGTTTTTGTTAAATATTCAAAGTGATGTGGCAAAATGCTTGAAAGCATGTGTTAAAGATTCTTCTTGGTTATGACACTTGAGATTTGGACACTTGAATTTTGGAGGACTAACTTTGTTGTCTAAAAAGAAAATGGTGAAAGGATTGCCTTCTATCAACCACCCGGATCAACTTTGTGAGGGATGTCTAATTGGAAAGCAAGCTAGAAAGAGCTTTTTCAAAGAATCCATTTCAAGAGCAACCAAACCACTTCAACTTGTTCACTCGGATGTTTGCAGCCCTATAGACCCACCATCGTTTGGTAAGAACCGGTATTTTCTTCTCTTTATTGATGATTTTAGCCGAAAAACGTGGGTTTATTTTCTAAAACAAAAATCGGAGGTGTTTGGTGTTTTCAAAAAGTTTAAGACTTTGATTGAAAAACAAAGTGGGTATGAAGTTAAGGCAATTAGATCCGATAGAGAAGGTGAATTCACATCAAATGAATTCAAAGTTTTTTGTGAAGAAAATGGAATTCACCATCCTCTAACGGTTCCAAGATCACCACAACAAAATGGTGTTGCCGAAAGGAAGAACCGAACCATTCTTGACATGGCTCGGAGTATGTTGAAGAGTAAAAAAATGTCCAAGGAGTTTTGGGAGGAAGCTATTGATTGTGCCATCTACTTGTTAAATCGGTGTCCCACTAAAAGTGTTCAAGACAAAACACCACAAGAAGCATGGGGAGGAATCAAACCAAATGTTTCTCATTTGCGGGTCTTTGGAAGTGTATGCTATGCACATGTGCCGGATGAGAAACGGACCAAGCTAGATGACAAGAGTGAAAAATTTGTCTTCATTGGCTATGGTTCAAGAAGCAAAGGTTACAAGCTTTACAACCCAAGTAATGGCAAGATAATCATTAGTAGAGATGTTGAGTTTGATGAAGAAGATGAATGGGATTGGAACACTCCACAAGAAGACTATGATTTTTTCCCATTCCTTGAAGAAGAGGAGGAACCCAATGAGATCATGGAGCAGCTCATTTATTCTCCTCCACCATCACCACCATCATCCACCAATGTGCAAGCATCTCCATCATCATCCGAAGCAAGTTCAAGTGAAAGACCACCTCGCATGAGAAGTCTTCGAGATATTTATGAAGAAACCGAAGAGGTAACTCAAAGATTTAGTGATCTAACATTATTTTGTCTATTTGCCGATTGTGATCCCATAGACTATGAGAAAGCGGCACAAGACAAGAAGTGGAGAAGTGTCATGAATGAAGAAATTGAAGCTATTGAAAGAAATGGAACATGGGAACTTGCCACACTCCCTAGATGACAAAAGGTCATTGGAGTGAAGTGGGTGTACAAGACAAAGAAAAATGCCAATGGTGAAGTGGAGAGGTACAAAGCAAGGTTAGTTGCAAAAGGCTATAGTCAAAGACCGGGTATTGACTATGATGAGGTATTTGCACCCGTTGCTCGTTTGAAAACAATTAGATTGATTATTTCTTTAGCCGCTCTAAATGATTAGAAAATTCATCAAATGGATGTAAAGTCCGCTTTTTTGAATGGTTTTCTTGATGAAGAGGTGTATGTTGAACAACCTTTGGGTTATGTTGTGAAAGGGCAAAGAGAGAAAGTCTTAAAATTAAAAAAGGCTTTGTATGGTTTGAAGCAAGCACCAAGGGCTTGGAATAGTAGACTTGACAAGTATTTTCAAGCAAATCATTTCACCAAGTGTCCCCATGAACATGCTCTTTATGAAAAGGTGAATGATAATGGTGATATACTCTATGCTTGTTTGTATGTGGATGACTTGATCTTCACAGAAAATTGTCCAAGAATATTTGAAGATTTCAAGAGAGCAATGGCTAAAGAATTTGAGATGACCGTCATTGGGCTTATGTCATACTACCTTGGCATTGAAGTGAAGCACATGAAGGAAGGTATTTTCATCTCTCAAGAAGGTTATGCTAAAGAAATTTTGGCAAAATTCAAGATGCAAGATTGTAAGTCGGTATGCACACCCGTTGAATGTGGTGTAAAATTGTCAAAGTATGAAGATGGAGAGCATGTGGATTCCACCCATTTCAAGAGCCTAGTGGGAAGTTTGAGGTACTTAACATGCACAAGACCGGATATTCTTTTTGGTGTTGGTCTTGTAAGTCGCTATATGGAAGCTCCTACCATGACCCATTTGAAGGCGGCGAAAAGAATTCTTAGATACATCAAAGGTACACTTGATTATGGATTGTTTTATTCTTGTTCTAACAATTCCAAACTTGCGGGTTATTGTGATAGTGATTGGGCCGGAGATATGGATGATAGAAAAAGTACTACCGGGTATGTTTACTTCATGGGAGATACCGCATTTGCTTGGAGTTCAAAGAAGCAACCCATTGTGACTCTTTCGACTTGTGAAGCCGAGTATGTGGCGGCTACATCATGTGTTTGTCAAGCCATTTGGCTTAGAAATTTGTTGAAGGAGCTTCATTTGCCTCAAGAAGAATCAACGGAGATCTTTATTGACAACAAATCGGCACTAGCGTTGGCAAAGAATCCAGTGTTTCATGATCGTAGTAAGCATATTGACACAAGGTTCCATTTCATTAGAGAGTATGTGACCAAGAAAGAGGTGGAGCTCAAGTTTATGAAGTCTCAAGATCAAATTGCCGATATTTTCACTAAGCCCCTCAAAGAAGATGTCTTTTGCAAATTGAGAAGTTTGCTTGGAGTTGAGAAGAAAAATCATGTTTAAGGGGGGGTGTTGAAAAAAAATAATAAACATGACTTTTCATGTTTTAGGAGTTATTTTTATGCATTTAGTTTTTTGTATTAGTGGGTCATTAATTTAGTATTAGTGGGGGACAAAGTAATTGTGGTATTTTAATTCTCCAAGTAATGGAGGAGTGGGGTCTTTATTATTGCATTATGTAGTGAGGTTATTTTGTAGGTCATGTGTTATATATGAGAGTCTATATATATGCTATGTAATACGCCAATTTGGATATGAGTGAATAACAAGAGTTCTTCCTATCTTCAATAGTCTCGTCCAAAATATTATTTTTTGTAAGTGTGTGATAGTTCTCTAGATTCCAACATGTTGTGCAAGGTTTAGGGAGGTTGGAAGAAAATCTCTAATTTGTCCGTGCTAGTGCTTCAAGATTAATCGCTTACGTAGCAGTGTGGCCTTTCTAAAGGTAGTTCCACTTTTCTTTGGACACCGGCACATAGACAAGCTGTATATATCTAATGTTTTATATATATATATATATATATATATATATATATGTGTGTGTGTGTGTGTGTGTTAAATGTTGTATTCACTCAATAGATTTGGCAATTCAATTTAAGCACTTTTCCTTTGCTGTTACTCTTCTTCTGATTACTTACCGGAAAAAAAAAAACTCTTCTTCTGATTGTTTTTTTTTTACGTTGGGATAAAAGTTTGGAAGCAAATGGAGAATCTAATTAGAAATGCTGCAAAGATCAACAGCAACAAGTATGCATAGTCACATGGAATTGACTAACTTGCATTATAGCTAAGAAGATATATACTAATCAATTAAAGAGGTGTTAAAGCATATTGGAAGGCACATATCATTCTAGCAACCAGATTAGCTACCGGTTTCTAGTAATAAGCAGTGACCGTCAACTCCACTTACACATGACTGAATCATGAAATGAGTGCTACCATGTGAGTAGCAATGTGCATCACTTCTGAGTGGTCAATGTAACAGTGATACTACTTGTCAATGATAATGCGATAATATCTACTAAATATACAAGTCATTTGAATAGATTAAGCTGGACCGTAAGAAATCAAAATCACAGTACTCCTAAGCTAAGCCATAACTCATAATCACATCTGACCTTGGTGCAAGATATATATCGTGAAAATCACCAACAACATTCCGTAGGATGAACCATAAAATTTTCAAACAATTTAAGTTTCATTTCAGTACCTAAAAATTCAAACCTGGAACAGGTAAAACCCATAAGAAACTCCCTTTACGTATTCAACTTCAAACAGATCACAATGAGGCTACGATTGGTCTTCAAAAGGTAGTCATGCTATTTTGAAACTTCACTCAACATTACTAACCACAGTCAGTTTTTGTTTCAGTGCAGAGAGGTCAACACAAGACAAATCACTGACCTGCAAGGATGATGCACAAAACGAGTTAAATATATCTGTATAATGTAAAAAATCTATGAGCTACACAGAAACCCTAAACCTAGAAGTAAGAATTACTTGTTTACAATACCTCTGAATGAATTGTGTGAAGCAACTTATCGTTTGCTTTTGTGGAAATACAACTAACAACAGTAAACCCTTCTTCAAGCAGTACTTCCAGGACTCTTGAGATGGGAAAATCATCCTCTTTGAAGCCACAGCTGATTAAAACCTCCAAGCCACCACTGCATGGGCTCAAATTGACACACACAGGAGAGCCACTATTGGAGCTTTCGTTTCCATTATCAACATCATTTGTATTAAGCATCTTGTCCAGCTTGTCTCTCTTGATACCCAATTCCTTGATTTTCCTCTCCATGTGTTTTATATAGTTCAGAGTTTCATGAATGTGATCTGAGGTAGAACGCCTTCCCTGAAACACCATCAACCAAGAGGCCTAATTATTCATATCCATATACAATTTTACCTCGTGTTTGTGTGTGTGTGTGTGTGTAGAGAGAGAGAGAGAGAGAGAGATGTAGGAGAAAGAAAGAATTTAGGGAAACATTGACACCCATGATCTCTTGGCATAATTCTACTTATATAAGGACTATGGAGTTTCACTAACAGAAAAAATGAGGAAAGGAAGAGAAATACAGTTTCCACCTTGATGTATTCAAGAGGGAGAAGTGAACGAAGAGATGAATAAAGATTACTCATTTCCTCCCTTCTTTTCCTTTCAATATCTCTATGCATAATTCTTTTCTTC
The DNA here is from genome assembly GCA_023539305.1 of Ilex asprella. NCBI lineage: Eukaryota > Viridiplantae > Streptophyta > Magnoliopsida > Aquifoliales > Aquifoliaceae > Ilex > Ilex asprella. Next base: position 19,417,941 of record CM042201.1, on the reverse strand, counting down.
TTGACATGATCATTAGTATTCTTATCGGCTCGCACACTTTCTTCCATGTTGGAGTTGTTAAGATCACTGCTTCCCACTGAATCATGACCGATCATGCTGAGATTTTGTTGGATTTGGGTTTGTTGGTCAGGATTAGAAGGGATCTGAACCACCAGCTCATGGCTTTGTTGGAAAGGAAACATTGTATAAAGATTATCCAAGTTTCAATTAATAAGCTTTTTCTGATCTATCAATGGAAGGTGATAAAGAAGGAGATACGTTTGTTAGGGTTTGAGATCTTCAAGGGGCCTCAAATGCTGAGATTCCCTTCAATTTCTTCATAAACAATGTTGTAGAAGTACTGACCTCACCAGCCATATTTTTTAAAGCTTGCTTATGGGCACTCACTGTTGTTATGTACAAATCCAACCCCACCTATCTACGTTCACACTTCTAGGTAGACCAGCCTTCTTTGGAATTTTGGTGAGATAAGAGTCGTTCCACTATGTGTTTTTTGAATTCACGAATGCTACACAAAACTCTGGATCACTATAAGAAAAGAGGGATTTATTGATACTTATATTAAATCTCACCTTAAAAGCAGGCAAATTTCGACATTTACAGTATTTTCCAAATTATCAATATAAAAAAGCATTGTGCTGATATTACGGTGAGGGCAACCAATGAAGAATTTATTTTTCATGTTTTTGTTTTTGTGCATCAATGCACTAACTACAAATCAACTATGCGTGTCAGTTAAACTTAAAGTTTTTATAATAATAAAGACTCAAATTAAATACATAGAGATTTACATCTCGTCCCAACTTGTTTGAATATAACCAACTTGAGTGGGACATGGTGGAGCAACATTACACCTAGAAAATCTCCAAAGCTGACCATATATATTTTCATACCATTTGAATTCAATGGGCTGTCCTGACTTGGTAGGGGTACATGAAGTCTATATGAATTTTAGGAGTTGTCTATGGTACGAAAAAAAAAATAGTATCATATCAATATTTATCACATTTATAGTTGTTTTTACAAATAATGAGTGTTTTTATCATTGTCACGGTATTAAAAAAAAGTAATAAAATGATTATTACAGTAATAGTAAAAACACCCACAAATATGATAGATCATTCAAAAAATAATAATTTTTTTGTACAAAAAAAAATAGTAAAAATAATTACTATAACAGTGGCAAACACACACACACACACGGGGTAAATCACCCACAAAAAGTGATAAATTTTTTGGTTAAAAAATGACCTATAAAAATTATAAAAACACTTATTAAAATAATAAATTTTAAAAGCACGGTACTAAATTTTTTTTTTGGTACCTTGATCAAATCTGAATTCTATATTGGATATGGTTTTGAACCAATAATTGGATGAATATGTTAAATAATGATTGGAAATATGTAGGACCTTTCTCATGAATGATAACTTGTCAGCATGGGGTCTATTTTTGTTTTTCTGAGACAAATCTTTCATGTTGCCCGAAGGATATATGAAAAACATATCAACCTTAAATTCATAACATTAATTTCCCTAGAAAATATGAAAGTAAATTATTTAAAATATTATTCTCGAATATTATTGGTTGCCCAAAATATAAAAGCTTTATATGATATACCAAAACCCTAATCCTCTACAGATTACAACAAAGGAATTTGAAATCTAACTAAAATAAAAGTGTTTTTCTTTTGTACTCTTAAAGAATATTTAACCTTGCAACATATTCTATGAGCTTTTTATCATACCCATTTACTTTGGCAACTTATTTTCCGAAAGAGACCATGGTTTTCAATTTAATTCTCAAATTCGAGTAGTTTAAAAAAACGTTAGTCCAACTAATACATTTAACCTATAAAAAGATCAATACGATCTAAGTAAACCTAAAATGCTTAGAATGCGCCAATCCAACTAACACGATCAAATCACTATAAGACAGTGATGTTTTTAAAAGATTCTTTTGATTATTTATCTTAACTCTTAAGGTTGGGTGCCATGAAAATGCGTCAGTCCAATTGATATGATCAATTTTTTTTGATCAATTGATATGATCAAATTGAAAAAACGTCAATTACACTAACGTGTTTTAAAAAATAAATTATTCAAAATACATCAATTGGATTGATGTTTTTGCCTCTTTGGCTTTAAAACATCAGGTTTTTTAAACATTGTTTGGGTTTGAAAAATAAATAAAAAATTATCCTCTTTTAAAAAATAATTTTCCAAGCTACTTGGGTTTGGTAAAAAGCTCTTTATTCTTTCCCTTATTATAAACTTTTTTTTTTGTTGAAAAGACCCTTATTATAAACTTGAAGAACTGTGTTTGCTTGATGTGCATTTACCCGTACAGTGGTCCGCAAAAGCAGAAAGAAAAGCAAGAACACATAAGAACAGTATCAAAGGGATACTCTCTAGCAGATATGCCCCTAAATCTTTTTGGCCTCCCTCCATTAAATTTGAAGAACAGTATCAAAGGTATAAAAGGGAGTTTTTAATGCATACTTTGAGGCAAATATAAAACACAGCATTTGGAACAACTTAGCAACTTTCGTATCTTCTTGCTGCCAAACACAATCCGGAACCGGAACACATAGTTTATGTCACTTATGGTGGTTAGGTTAGGGTTGTGATGAGGAAAAGGATATACCTAAAGGATTTGGACTTAATTTATTTCGATTATTTATTGATCTATTCTATTGCTACTGTTAGATTAGCCGAGTTATAATATTAGATGAGAGCTGTCATTTAGCAGGAGTTGGCCTACCCTACTAGCTATCAGCGGCTTAGGGTGAGAAAAAGGGGGCCAATGCACTACACTATTATGCTAATCAATTTTTTTTACCAAGTTTTTTTTTTCTAAGTGATGCGACAAAATTTTCATCATCAAATAAGTAAGGCCCATTAATATATAATGATGGAGACTGTGTCCTTTTACTTGAAATGAAAAATTTAGTAAATATAACATTTTTGATAAGTAATGGATATAATTGTTACACCACGTTATTATGCTGGCATTGCATAATCGTCAAATAATAAGATAATATATGGGTAAGTGGATCCCACATAATTAAATAACTACCTATTCATGTCATGTAATAACTACTCATGTGGGATTCACTTGTCCACTTATTATTTTATTATTAGACAATTATACTATGTCAGAATGATAAAGTTTGCAACCGTTACACCCAATATTTTTCCAAGAAGAGGAGGGGCAGACTATTGATTGGTCAACAGGCTAAGTCGATTTGCCCACTTAAAAACTATAGTAAAATAGGTTAAGGTCTTTTCTTTGATATGTAAATTAAGTTTAGTTTTAGTGAATTTCTAGTATATAAAAAAGTTCTTGCTAAAAAGTTTAGATGTGGTCCCTATGTTGGTGGAGTTGGGCAATTATTTTATATTTATTATTCATTTTATCCTCGTCACATGACTTCAGCCTAAATTTAAGAGATGCGAGTGATATATGAACTGATCGATGAGTCTCGGGAAGCCATAGTTGTGACGAGGACCTTGATGGAAAAGTAAGGGTGGTGGTGGAGGATAAACTTTCCTAGTTCTATCCTTCTGATGTCCAGTTTGTAGAGCTTCACGGTATTCGAGCAGGTTATGTTGATCTTGTTAATGTCACTGGTCTTGGAATGATAAATGGCAGAAGTTACATGTTGATAGGTCATTAGAAGGGTAGAAATACAAAGGAAAACATTCAACGCAACTGTGGGATGCCTACATCTCATGGGTATGTATTTGGGTGGATGAAATCCTTTATTCTGAATTGTGTCTCCTTTTATGTGTATTGTGTACATGTAATGATGTATATATAACTTTTTCTCAATTAAATATTGATATACCTATCTCGTTGATGAATACATTTATATAATATATCAGAATGATGATATATATTGTTCAGCGTATATGATACGTTGTTTACATATATAAACACGTATATTTTTATTGCGTACATATTGTGTATCTATCTGATGAGTTGTGTACTTGTTTAACGATTTGTGTTTATGAAAAAAATTAGTGTACTTGTCTGGTGATTATTGCATACTTGTTGTGTACCTATCTGACAATTAATATTTATAAAGAAGAATATTGCATACTTGTTGTGTGCCTATTTGACAATTAATATTTATAAAAAAGAAAGTACATTCTAATGACATAACTTTTTAGAATAAATGTGTAAATTAGGTGATGATATTGTTATTATTTTTGTTATTTTAAAGGACGTTAGTTATATTTATTATTTTTAATTTTTTAATAAGGACTTAATCCAAAAACAAATTAGCGAGTGATTTTTTTTTTAAATCCTATTGGACTTAGAGGCGGGTGTCAAAAAACACTCTAAAAACTATGGTCATGGCTTGCCCATAGAGCCATCCCTAATGGGCCTTTAAAGGCCTGCTCACCGGGTAGCCTTAATTACTTATTTTTTATAAGAAAAAAATAAATAAAATTTGGTAACTTTTTCTTAATTTGACATAATTTTTTTTTTTTTTGGATTAAAGAAGCCAGTATCTCCCTAAAAACTTAATAGGATAAAAGTACGCTTTTTAAAATAATTGGGATAGAAGTACATCTTCTAAAAAAAGTCATAAAAGTCCTTTTACCTCTATCATTAAAAATAATATTATTTAGACATAAAACACTAACTTAATTTGTTGACATAATGATGTGATTGCAATAGAACCATTGGATCAACATCAAATTCTAATGCTTGATGGCCTCCACAACCAATCCAAAGATCATAATAAATTAGGTCAACATATTAAGTCAGTAAATTAGATCCCAATAACATTACTCTATCATAAATAGTACATATCTAATTGACAATTTTTATCAATATTACGTTAAACTAGGGAACCGAAACTTGAAAATCGAACCTATAGAGGTGACAATCATTTATTAGACGTATATTTTTTTTTTTTATTAGTGATGTACCCCACATGACACACTCATTCGTAAGTCTGTCAATGAATTGAATTCAAACTAGATCTAGGTCCACTTGAATTCGATTAAAAATCTCTTACCAAATCCAATTTGATTACCATACATATAAAAAAACATCAATTCATATCCGAGTTCTATTACAATCGAACATTGGGTCCAATAACCCGATCGAATCACCACCAAAATTTTAACAAATACTTTTGATTTTCAGATCAAATATAAATAATTGATATACATATATGTGTATATTATATATAAATATATACATTATATG
>CM042201.1:19393397-19412615 GCA_023539305.1 Ilex asprella | reverse complement strand
CTTGATTCATGTGTATATATATATATACACGTATAAATATAAATATAAGTATATATATATTAACAAAATACACATGAATCAAAGTGCATTAAATATTAAAGTTCTCCCATAAAATTAGGAGATATTTAATGCACCACTTTCCAAAGAACATACACATGAATCAATGGAGGACAAAAATGTCACAAAAAAATTTGGTAAATTCAAATTATGTACTTGGATACAAATAAGTATTCAAATTAATGACTTAATAACCTTACATTTTTTTCTGTGTACTTTTAACCAAATAAGTCTATTTTGGTGTACCCCCTTCCAATTTCCCCATAAAAATTCAATCTGGCTAATATGGTAACCGGTCCAATTGAAGATTTCAGACTTTACGGGGGCCAGTTGTAAGATAATCACAGCTTGAGGGGTGTTAGTATCATTTATACTTCATGATTATACCATAGAATCCCACTACAGGAACAGCACCCAGTTATGTGGAAGTGAATGCCCACATCATAAGAAAATACGAAGAGGATTCTGACACAGTTTCCATCAAGACTTTAACGTCAATTGGAACATGACAAAACCATTTTTCTATATGGTAGTGCTCACAAAGTGTTTGAAAGAAGGTAAAGCTGAAACAAAGGAAAACAAGAAAAGTTCACATTGATAGGACATTAAAGCAAACAAGTTAAGAGTATCTGGTTGTTCACACTCTATCCATAAATATCTTAGGTACTCATTAGGCTTCTTCAACACTCCAGGATGAGGGTGATGCTTATGGAGGTAATCCAATCCAACCTGTCTAAAGTGTTTGATAAGTTAAGTTTTGAACATCAAGCATTTTAAAAGCATGCGAACCTAGCACAAACTGGATAATATTATGCAGTAAGAGTCCAAAGAGATACACTTACTGTGCTTGCATACATATATGGTCGTTGTAGGATACCCAAGAGCATTCCGAGCCTTGCTGAACTTCTCTTGTCAAAGTTATCATCTTCAAATGAATGAAATGCAGAGAGTAACCTGTATAGAAGTATGACACTGAAGCAGTTGTCAATGGTAAACATAACAATTAACCTTAGCCCTTGCAGTGGCTAATCTATATATCCTTGTTCCAAAAATGCACATTCATATGAGATTAAAACTTGAACTGGTCATCTTTCAAGCTGATAATGTGAGAATAATCAACTGTTGGCAGATGATATGTGAGGATCAAGAACTAATTAACGATTCAAAAAGTCCTTCGTCGTTCCTCCCCACGAGAGATTTATCATAAGTCACCTATTTTGACATAGATAGATGATAAAAAATAAAAAAAACAGTTCTTACTGTTCATATGAGATAGAAAACACTTACCAAAGAGGGGGACCATTCGCAATGATTTCCCAAAGAGAGTTCAAAACAGACTCGTTACGAACCGTGGAGCTCATAAACAGATAGGCTAACACAGACAACCCACTGAGGGTTCTCAGAGAAGAGCCAAGCTACTTCTCCAGAGTGCAAATGAAATATTCAACACACGCCAATGCAGGGAAACACGAGACTAGCAAATATGGGACGGGAACAAATGGATGAAACTTTTTTTTTTTTTTGAAAAAGAAAATGGGGGAGGGGGGTGACCAGCAAGTAGCAACCCCCCTGGGCGTGACCATGAGGGCCTCCCCCGATGTGGAATGTTCGGTTGGCCAAAGCTACGGACCCCTGCGGAGTTGCCCGTCACCACACCACCACAAGAGCACTAGTGAACAAGACAGAGGATTCCCGTGGATCGAACCCTGCTTGCTAACCTCATGGGAGTCATGGACGACCCTAAGACGGGCCTGTCTTGCCACTGGATGAAGAGACTACGAGTATGGCTCCACTCCAATTTCATAAGAATTAGAAGATCCTCCAATTCTTAGCAAATCCATGACAAGTCAATGCTCACCCCCTTCCAAGTTCCAATGGCCAACATCTCGACACATTAGCCACCCACTGCAACAACGGCAAGAGATAAGAAGGATTCAAGTAAATGGTTACTTCTATCATCTAGACTGTCAGTATCAAAGCTAAGGGGTTACAAATTCTTCGGCAAGTACAACACCCACTTGTTTTGATACAAAGTGATATTGGAAATTAAGGACACTTACATAGACACGCATCCAACATCAGTTTAGAGAAGTGTTCTAGATGCTCTAGCCTCCCAAGACAGAGAAGTTTGCTCTTCATGGATAGACCAGGCATATACCATTCACGATTGCATTGTTTCTCTTGTAGCCTCTAGGAATTTATTGGGGAATTGGATACATTTTAATTGATTTTGGGTTGTGTGGTCTATAAAAGACTAAATTGTCTATGGTCGCATGTATTGCTAATCACTACAATGTGAGGAGTTAGGAAAGGCAACCTAGCTGAAAACTGGAACCCAATCAAATCCATTTTTCACAAAAGGCAGATCCCTATAAATACTTAAAACAGAAGCAACCTCAGTACTTGTGAAATGGCAATGAGTGCTATAACTTGTTATCCCAGGTTGCCTACTTCGTTTTCCACACAAATTGGATTTAGTTCATGATCACTTTATGTTCAGAAGAGCTCATTTGAGGTAGTATCAAAAGTTATGACTTTGAACAAACAGAAAATATCTGCTACTGGGACAATAAAACAGTTATAACATCAATGACTCAGTTTCTAATGGTGAAAAAGTGTCGAGAATAGCTGCATCTGTCTCGCTTTTGTCCTATACCTCTGATATAAATGTTCTAAAATAAATGCAGACAAAGTTACAGCATAAGTGGTCTATATGTAACAATAATGGTAGGAAAAAACAGAGGTAATGGAAAGTTGTATCACCTTCGTTACCTGCATTACATTTCACTAATCAAAATACAATTTGATTTCCCATAAATCGAGTGTTTCCACTTTCATCTGCAGCATCTATTCCTCTGCCAAGCAGTCCAACACTATAAACACCTTCATAATTAGCTAGAGCTCATAATTTTGAACAAAACACAATGTTGCAATATCGTTTGAGAAGGTAATCGACCGTCACCTCCAAAAAAATATATTCTAGGCTAGAAATGCAAGGAACAATATATTCCGGTAAAACTTCAGTTCTTGTGAGAAATGAAACACAACTGCCTCAATGTTGGTTACATAAACCTAATATGCATTTCTACGTGATAATTATAATGCTAAATTCCACCTTTTGTCGCAACCAGGAAGAACCACCACAAAAGTGAATACAGACATTCTGGGACAGCAAATAATCGGCAAGAAAGGCTTCTCAGACAATACAGTTTCTAATTATGATTCTGTGTTGTTCACAGGTTTCCAACCTAGACACCAGCTTGGCTAAAAATGATTTTGTTCAGTTCCAATAATTTATTTGAGAATAAGGAAATTTATTGTGTTGTCACAATGAATTTGGTTGCCCCAAATTTTCAGCACAAGCAGCGTTGTAACATATAAAAGAAAACTTAAACCTTAACTGAAACTATGAGAACCTAGTGGATTAGAAAAAGCACCATTATGCAGCACTAAATTATCCTCCAAGTGATGATCTCGTGGTCTCTGCTCCTTGACGTGACCTGTAAATGCCAAGCCTCAAATCACCCATTAATCAGTAGTTTTTTGTGAAAATAAGGGTATAATGAACAAAAAGGGATGATAAAACTAAACTGTCGATTTGCACACAAATTCCGGTTTAGAATCCTACTCTAGGCTTGATTCCGCAAAATACCAGTTCTAAAGGGTTCAATTGATTCGTTGATTCCTAAGAATACAAGTAAGAATTGGAAAAAGAGATACAAGTCTCCTCTGTAATATTATTGTTTAGAAGAGTTTATATAATAGTAGAAACCCTAAAAAAACTAGGAAACTCGAATCCTAAATAATTTGAAAACCAAATAAAATAAAATCCTAATTGAATTAGAGAATAAAATAAACTAATTACCTAATTAAATTAGAAAATAAAATAAATCTTCTAGAATTTCCTAATTGAACGGAATGTGACCTGTTCAAATAAATACCAAAATTTTTGCCACATAGACTACATCAAGAAGCCAGTCCTGTAACATTGCATGAAAATTGAAACAAAAAAAAAAGAATATTTTTTCACATCTCTTCATCTGCACTACGATATCTATCTGCCATAAAAATACATGATTTCTCTCCACATGATACATAAATCTATTGTCTTTCGTTCTAAAACCTGCTCCCGATGGTAGTTTTCATGGCAAGCGACAACCAAATGTGAGAATTTTTGTTTAAACTACTGAGTGAACATAACAGCATCCCAACTCACCGAAGGGACACTTAGAATCGGCCAAGTATGGTGAGAATCCAGAATATGTACCAGCAGGACAGAATCTGCCAAGGTTGATGAGCCTATGGAATATGAACAACCAGCACTATCCTATCCAGTTATCCTCCATGACTAGTCTCAGCTCCATGATAAGCAACAGCCCCTAAAATTAAAACCTAACAACCACCAAGCCCCAAAATTGAAAGGGGTCCAATGTCTGTACTTCAACCAATATACCACCATCATTGACTAACAAGGGGAGAAATTGCAAAGAAAAAGAAGCCGGTGATGGCCTCACCATTGCAAGGCACTGGAAGGGGGGCTGCATAAAGACTAGACTCTGGCAATATTTTCGTTGTGTTTGTGAATAAAATCACACAAAAAAGGTTAAAATTTAAAAAACCACTGTTTCAGTAAGAGCTGATATCTTGAGATTAAGACGCTCGGTTTACGTTCTATCTGGCTGTGAACTTGTGATCATGCATGTAGACAAGAACAGATACATTTATCTATCATTTCAATATTGGATAACAATTCTAACTATGGCCTAGGAACAGTCAATATTTAGGCCAGAACATCCTGGTGATGCCCGAAAACAATTTGGCAAAAGGGCCAGGAACACCACTGATTCAAGCAGACTGTAAACTAACCTCATTGTGCTTTCCTGCAACTATTGCTATCACACGTTAATAATTGCAGCACTATCTGGAATTCCCATGTCTAATGACAATACCAAAACCAGTGACTGTATAAACATAATTTACTGATGTATAAGACTGCAGTCATTCCCAGACCCACAATGGCGCGAGCCTCGTGTATTGGGTACACCCGACTGCAGTCATTCAAACTTGGTGAAGTCACAAAAAGTAGCAAACAATTAGAGATGATTACCCCTGGCCCAGGAACTCTCTACTAAGAAAAAACAAGGTGCTTATTCAGTACACCGATCAAATTTAAACATCAAGCGGGGCTCACCACTAAAAAGTATTTCTACACATATAAAGGCGTCCAATTATTCCAGGCATTCCTGAAACTCAGTGTAAAAGAAATTAAAGTGGGTCAGGTACTTGATTAGCCCTTCAATCATGGCAAAACTAAAAGAACATATTGATTTTAGCAACACTAGTATGAAGTATCAATCAAAAAGCAGAGTAATTAAAGTTCACAAATCCATTGAATATGAAAATTTTTCTTTTACATTAGTCATCAACAAAGATAATGGAAACAATAATCTACAAGACTACAACAACACACTACTGTTCATGACAATTGGCACCGAACTCTACCAACTCACCGGACCTTCTTACGTGACTTATAGCGGGAAGGATGTGAAGGAGAAATTTCAACTGGTAGCGGTGGTGGTTCTAAATCTCCAGTAAGCATCCCCACCACTTCTTTCATGGAAGGTCGACGAGCAGGCAACTTCTGTAGGCACAGAAGAGCCACTGTAATACATAAAAGAGATTGTTCTTTATCCAAAGACTCAATAGACAAATCAACTAGATCAATAAGCTTCCCTGCACGGGCAAGGTGGCGCGCCCAAGATAAAAGATTGGCGCGTTGAAACTCCGACATTGGGGATCCTGTCACCTGAAGTGGCCTCCGGCCGGCAATAAGAACAAGTAACAGAACCCCAAAGCTATAAACATCACACTTCTCAGAAAGGTCATCACCGCCACAATACTCCGGTGCAATGTAACATACAGTCCCCCTCATACTTGGGGTGCTACTAATACCACCACTTCTCGGAATCTCCCCACTAATAGAATCAAAACTCTTTCCCCGAGCTCTCCATAGCTCACCACTAAGTCCATCCAACCACCAATCCACACTGCTCCGACTACTCCTGCTCCTACTCCTCTTCTTCTTTCTATTGACAGACAATTCCTCATCCCTCGGACACCAATTTTCACTATCAATACAATCACTAACCGACCCTTGTCTTTTCGTCGTCTTCTTTTTCTTCCTAGCAAGCTCTTCACAGTACTCCTCCTTCCACCACTCTCTCGCCGGCCTCCTCTTCTCTCTCTTCACATTCTTGTCATCATCCAATGACACCCACCAATCCAACCTTTTCCGATTATCATTCTTCTTCTTCTTCTTTTTCTCCATTTTCCCAATTGTTCCTGAACTCGACGAAGCCCCAATCCATTCACTCTTCGGCCTCTCTTTCTTAATTTCATTTCCAATCCATTCCGTCACATAATCCTTCACAGTCCCGGACTCCCCCCCTTCGTTATCTTGCTTCCACCACCAATCCTTACCCAAGACACTCTTTTTCCTCTTGCCACTCTCCAGACTAGCCCTATCGAACCCATCCGATATACAAGTATTCTTTTCAAACCCCTCCGACGGCGATGCCATTTCCGCCACCGTCCTTGCTGACACCACCGTCGCCTCCGGTGAAGCCTCTACACCCACAACAGTCTCCGGCGACGCCTCTACCCCTCCAGCCTTGACAAAACTCTCCGGCGACAGATCAACACCGCCGTTAACCTCTTCAAAACAAGTCGTAATCACACTCTCCGTATCCTCAACCACGTATCCATTATCCTCCGCTCTTCCACCCAAATTAGCCTCCTTTTTCACCTCGATTTCACATTGAATCTCCGATTTTAACCTCGCCAAACCGAAATCCCCAATCTTGGCATTGAAATTTTCATCCAGCAGTATATTACTCGGCTTTATATCTCCGTGAATTATCGGCGGATCGCAGTAGTGATGTAAATACTCGAGACCTTTGGCGATATCAACTGCAATTGAAAACCGTTTTCCCCAGTTGTTCAATTCAGTACACTTGCGTTGAAGTAAACAATCTTGTAAACTACCATTGGGCATGAACTCGTAGACGAGTAACATACGTCGTCTTCTTTGGTTAAAGGAAAAACCTAAAACGGAGACGATGAAATCAGAGTTGATTTTTCCGGCTAAGAGGAGTTCGTTTTGGAATTCACGTTCACCTTGAAGAGAACCAGAGTCCATAAGCTTGACAGCAACCGTTTGGTGGCTGTCGAGGGTAGCGGAATAGACGGAACCGAAGCCACCGCGGCCGAGGACGTGGGACGGGGAGAAAGCGGAGGTGGCGCGGCGGAGAGAGCAGTAGGAGAAGTGGTGAGGGGGTTTGGAGGAGACAGGAGAGGAAGGGGAAGGGACGGTGCGTTTGCGAGAGTGTTTACGGAGGCAGAAGGGGAGGAGGAGGAGTAGGAGGAAGAAGAGAGAGAAGGCAGCGGTAATGCCGACGGCGAGAACGAGGATGATATGGTGGTTTTGGTGGTGGTGGTGGCGGTGGAGGGAAGGTGGTTCTGGTGAAAACTGACGAGATGGCATGATGAGAGAGAAAAGGGGGCGGGATTAGGAGGAATGAAGATGAAGACAGCGCATAGCTGAGAGAAAGACAAGAGTAGCTGCTGGTTAAGTGCTAACTTTCCTTCTGTGTGAAGCTTGGAGTTGTATTTTCAGTAAGAAATTACACGAAGGTCCCTAGATTTCTGATAATTTTATATTACACCATATCCCTATTCAAATTCTTCAATTCCAATTAGCACTAAATCAACTGACAATTATAATGAATTGCGTCATGTAAAAATTCATTCAACTCCGATCGATTCACAAGAGTTTACAATCGAGTTCATGCCACATCGTATAATTATTTTTCTATTTTGTCTTCATATCTCAATTTTTTCATAACTTAAAGTATTAGATTAATGCATGAAAGTCTCTCATCATTGGTGTCGGATTAGATCTACGCATATTTATCCCTACAAATAGATAGACCATTTTTTATGACTTAAACCCGTAACCTCTAAGTTATAATAGAGTAATTTTACCGTTACGTCAAGACCCGAGAACGACATGACTCTCTATAACTAAAAAAAAATGTTGAGAGGTGGAAGCACATAAAAGAGGCAGGTAAATGCTCTTTGTTTGGTAGTTCTTCATTTCAACCCAATTGTGCTGGCTATACATGGTGCTCACACCAAAAACTATACCTTAGTTTCTTCTGTTTGGTTTGACAATTTGATGTTAGTTTTGCCAACTGATGAAGACACTTACACCCACTAGCTAAGTCCATTGTTTATTATAATGTTTAGTAGGTTTAAGAATTATATTAGAGGAGCAATGAGATCCAACCTGGAAACAGTCAAGATACCACCTTGACCACCATGGATGGGAGCAGTGACTAGATCATTTGAAAATATGCAGTGGGTGGGAGTTGACTTGGACACTTGATGTTGTTATTCAATTTATGAATAGATTAGTTGGATTTTTGGTCCAAATCCAACTGAGTGCGGAGAACACTTAAATTCAACATGGAGTTTGGACACCTTGTAATAAAAATAAAAAATAAAAAATGGCAAAATTATAATAAAATGGATTTGTTTGGAATCATGTCTAACATATTAAGTTCGATTCTAATAGATCGATCCTAAATTTTGTATCGTAATTAAAAAAAATTGTTGGTAACTGGACTAAAAAAATTTATTTAATCTAAAAGAAATTATTACGTTCGGTATGGTACCATTGCTCTAAAATTTGTTGGAATCGATAGAAATTTTTTAATTGCTAGACTGTTTTTAGGTGATTGTTTATAAGGGGATTCAAGTGTCTTTCTTTTTAGGACTTTCTTGGATGAAAAATAGTGAATAAATACACAACACAAGAAACTTATAAAAGATAATTCTTTTATTAATTCAATCGAATTAATTTCGGTTATAGAAAAACTGAATAAACATCATTAATTGCAATAATAATTGTTTCTTAAAAATTAATCTAAAATAATTCTTAAAAATACCTAGATCATGGTTCTTATGAGGTTTTGAGTGTATCTTGTCTTTTTTACTAAATAGCTTTTTTATAGTCATTGTCTTTGACGATTTTATTTCCATCGACAATTATTAGTTGGTAATTTCTAGTTGGTTACTCTTCATTTGTAAAGCATGGTTGTAGCTAATCATTTTATGTCTTTTTTTTTCAAATTTTACCATGTGGTATTTTCTTAGCGTATTCAGACTGTCAGGTGTCGATACACTAAATATTTCTAAAATTTAATATTTTGTGTTTAGACAAGTACATCCTTTGATTTCATAATCTTGTCCAAGGTTGAGTTAGAGTTAGATTCAGGACTGATAATCGAGCCGAGTTTTACGAATTCAAGTCGAAACTGTTAATCTCATTTTTTTTAAACCAGTCTACAAATTATTAAAACTCGGCTCGTTTAAAAGATGAATCAAATACGAATAGTTCGACTAGTTTACATATAAACGAGTCAAACTTTAAACATATTTTTTAAACGAGTCTAAAAAAATTATTTGAGTTCAATTTATTTAAAACAGTCGAAAAAAAGTTAAATAACTCTGTTCAATTATCAACATTAGTTAGATTAGATTTGTGCAGACAAGAATAATAGAAACCCTTTGGAAGGAATGGAAAACCTATAGACTAAAACAAAGCCAAAAGCAAAAAGATATAAAAAGAGAAAGGTAGGGTGGCTTGACCGGAATTAGATGCCTAGGCTTTAAGCCTTTAAACTTTTAACGTATCAAGCTTTTTTCTCAGTCTGTCTTTTAGTTGGGAAATGGAAACAACACTCTGTTTAAGGTTGGCGAATAAAGCAGGAGTAGCAATACACAGAGGATCAAGTAGGTCCATAGAATCACAATCCAAACAGCCAACAACCCCCGCCCCCCACCCCCAACACCCCAAAATCCTTTGTCCATATATACCGCTAGAGGTTACAAATTGGTGGGTTAAATTAATTATAGGTTAGGTTAAAATAAATTTAATTTATTTTTATTTAAGTACTAAACGAGTTATAATAAATTAAATTTAATAACGAATTGGTTCAAAATCATTAACCCATAAAATAATTACAATTCTTAATAGATATATATTAATATATCTAAACACATACACACATTAATACACTAAAATACAAACATATATACACACATTAATACATCAAAATATACATAAATTAATAAATTAAAAATACACACACTAATACACAAAAAATATACACACATGTATCAAAACAAAAATTAAAACACATTTAATAAAAAAATACACACATATAATGGGTCGATATCAATTGTGGGTCATGGGTCTATTCAGAGGTCATGGATCAACACACAAGTCATGGGTAGTGTATTAGTGTGTGTTTTTTGTGTGCTAGTGTGTTTGTTTTGGTGTATTAGTGTATACGTTTGTATTTTTTGGTGTTTATATTTTTTAGTATAGTATTATATTTATTTAATTTTATTGCTTGTATTATTTAATAGAAAGATAAATATTCAACTCATGTATACTCATTTATAATCTATATTAACTCATTTAATTAAAATTAATCATATCAATCAACCTATTTAAAATCTGCATTAATTAATATAGATGCACAATCATTTATTTATGGACGAGTTGGACAAATTAATAGGTAATGGATTAAGATTGTCACTTTTAGATACTCCTAATATATTTATATCTATACTATTTATAAATGTCAGCATCTGAGAAAAATTTTTGATTTTCTATTTCATCCCCTAATTATCACAATAAAGACAATTATGCCTACAAAATATTAGCTAGATAAACTTTATATCTATGACTTCCATTTTTTTAGTTGGATACATTTTATCACTATCAAATTTTTATTTATATTTATATCTATATATTACTTATAAATGTTAACATCTGCAAAAAAAAAATTAATTTTCTATTTCACCCCTAATTATTACAATAAAGACAATTATGCCTACAAAATATTAGTTAGATAAATTTTATCTCTATGACTTCCAAATTTTTTTATGAATAAATTTTATCACTAATATTCAAAAAAAATTGGTAGATAAATTTTGGCAAATAAACTTTATTACTAATATTCTAAATTTTTTGCTAGATAAATTTTATCACTATATATTAGATAGATAAAATTTATCTTTATGACTTTCAAAATTTTTACTATATAAACTTTATCACTATGACTTGTCAATACAATCTTTTTTTTCATTCAATTTGACAAATTTAACTAGAATTCTAATATGATGTGAAAAAAAATTGATATTTTTTAGGTGATAAACACAACTATAGAAAATTCAATATTCATTTTTATATATAATAAAATATGAAAAGAGTAAAGAGGTAAACCCGTATATTTTTTTCTCTTTCATACCAATTAAACTTTTAAAATATTTTGAACAATTTTATTAGAAATATATATAGGAAAATATAGTAAAATAGACATATATCCCTCCAGGACATGCATATTGTTTGTATGGTATTTTTTTTACTTTATTTTTCATCTATTTGGATATGGCTATTGCATAAATGTTTTATTTACCTTACAACAGTTTTTGTAATTAGAACTAAAATTAGTTTGTGTTCAATTGAATTAGTGTTCCCATCAAAAGTTATAATAAACACAAAAAAATGGTATTTTTCATGGAATAAAAAACTTAATTTGTTAAACTAATCTCCTGATATTTAATTATTTATTATTAGTAGACTTGTAGTATTTTAGGAGTTATTATATTCAGAGTATAATTAATTTTGTTACCAAACTTTTTGAATTCATGTGGTGGTGGAATAGTTCTAGATTAGTAAATTATATTTAGGAGTTCTCTTGGTTTTATATTGTAATGTTATAAATTCTTATTGGATTCAAGAAGTCATTGAATGCATATATCAGCAGAATTTGTCAACTTTATACACTTCGTATTTCTAAAAAATATAATCAAAAATTTTATGATCTAATTTTTTTTGTGCATTACAAGAACAATAAAGTAGCAAAAAAAGTTTATCTTGAACTTTTCGTGGCTCAAATCGCTTGACAATTATTGATCTAACGGGCCTCATGTAAAATTTTTCTAATACTTTTATCTCTCATCTAACTCTTTCTCTCTCTGTCTCATACTAGCTGGTACAACTATCTACTCTATCTCCCTCTATCTCATACTCTATATATTTATTATATTATATTTGATACATGAAGTTTATTTAACATAAAAATACCAAAAAATAATGTATATTGTATATGTATAAAAAATTGTAATTATCACATTTGTAAAAAAGTGAAGCTAATTGTCATTTTTATAATTAAAAAATATCAGTTATTTACTAACAATCCATTAAATTTATTCAATAAACGATGTTCTAAACATTATCACTAAAATATTAGCATAGTAAAACTATTAAACTAAAATTTAAGAGAAAAACATATTAATTAAAAAATAAAAATCGATTGGCACATAATAAAGACTATAATCAATACTCGAATAACAATAAAAGACATTTTTTTTGTAGAAAAAATAAAGTCAAATGAAGATCAATTAAAAGAATTTTCACTTGCAAAAAATTATAATAAAATGAAAGTCATCTAAAGAAAGTATTATTATAATAAAAATGACCAAATAATTCAAATAAGAAAATTATTGATTGAGCATAAATAAAAAATATGTGCATAATTTTTAAAATATATAAATATAAATATACATATCATATTTTTTTAAGAAAATTGAACCCTCGCCTTGTGTAGCTCTGCTTATGTTTGTCTATATAATTTTAATTGAATTTTTATTCCTTTTACATCTCTCTCTCTCTCTCTCACACACACAGATTTTAAATACACATTCTCATTTCTCACATAACTCTATTTTTTTATCTACCTCATACACACACTGCTTCTCTCTCTATCCTAAACGTATATAATAATAAAGCAATAGGAGTTGAAGAGTTTGGCTTGTACGGCTATATATACCTAATAATAACAAAATACATTTAATACTTATTAAAACTCTAATTTCTCTTTGTGTATCATACTCTCATCTCTCTTATCACATATCTCATATAACTCTCTCTCTCTATACACCCGCCAATAAACACACGCTAATATCGACTCCTACCTAAAAAATATATGTATTTTTTTAGTCATAATGATTAAATATATAAATTGTGTATATGTTAATATTTTTTAGAGATGATATTTTTAGGGAAGTTTTGTCAAAATTTTTTTAGAGGAAGTGCACCCCTAAGATTTGAGGGCCTACACGAAAAGTTATTAATTAGTTCATGTATCACTAAGGGATGAAAGAGAGTTTTTTTTTTCTCAAGATTGTTATAAGGGATGAAAGAAAGTTGCAAAATATCTGAACTAAAAGGTTATAGGTGTATTCGTTAAGCCAACTTTTAATCAAATAACAAAATAAGAAAAGATTAATAAAGATGGGTTCTTTATGAGATGCCATGGCATGTCCATGTGGGGCCTTCTTGGACCATTTGGTCTCACTTGCTAAAGTCTCTGCTTCTATGCACCCACAATGTAACACTCGAAGCCACGTGGGGACTAGCCCCCATCAACGGGATTGTCGCTTCCGAAAACTATGGGCCACGTGCTAAAAGCACCATATTTGACTCCACCCTTTTTTTTTTTTAGGGCATGTTTGGTTTGTAAGAGCAACTCCAAGGGAAGTAGTCAAAAAATGTTATTTTATAACTTTGAATAGTATTTTGGCACCCCTAAAAACACAATTTGTTCCAATGGTAGGTGCCAAAATGGGGTATCATTTTAATATTTTAATATTTTCAATTCCAATTTCAATTTTAAGTTGTATTTAAATTTCTATTTTAATTTCAAGTTGTATATTTAATACATAATATTTCATAAATAATAGCAATATAAAAAAATTAATGGTGTAATATAACAATACAAAAAAATTAATGGTATAATATGACAATACAAAAAAAATTAATGGTATAATATGTAATATGAAAAAAAAATTGGGGCACAAAATATTATTTTTCCTTCTCCTTTCCCATCCCAACCGTTTTTTGCAACCTCTATTTTGTCTCTCCATGAGGTGCCAAATTTGCCACTCCAAGCTCATAGTTGCCATTTTGCCACCCCCTTTGGAGTGATTTTTTTTTATTTTGGAGTGGCATTTTGACGGTTATAGATATGCCACCTCCCATTGGAGTTGCTCTAAGAGCAACTCCAAAGGGTGGCATATGGGGGGGACATACCCCATATGTCACTCAAAATTTAAAAATATTCACTCTAAATGGGTGGTATATGAGATTGAAAAATGACATCAAGGGAGTTGGGGTGACATTTTTGGCAATTTTGGAGAGAGAAAGTTAGGGGTTGCAAATGAATTGGTGAATGTAGATCCGTTGGATGACTATAGATCTAACGATTCATATAGATTGATGAGTAAAAATATTAAAATGACACCCTATTTTAGCACTTATCATTGAAGTAAATTTATAATTCAGGGGTGTCAAAACACTGTTCAAGATTGTAAAATGATATTTGACACTCCAAAAAGGACAACTCCCATTGGAGATGCTCTAAGTTTGAATAAGATTTTGGGAGGGAGGGAGAGGTGGATTTTGTAAAAAACAGTTAAATGCAATTTCTAAACTCGTGTTTGATTAAAATTTTGAAATTTAGATTTCATAAGATAAATAAATCTTGATCTGCTCTCAACTTGTAGTGAATAATTGATTAAAACCCACAAATATGACTTTTATGAAACTCATGGGATAGGTTCTAAATGTGAAAGATTGAATTTGAAGATAAAAAAAATTATTATTTTATCCAAAAATTTATACATCTATTCTCATAAAAATAGACATTTTAGTAAATTGAATAATATAATTTATTATAAATTTGTGAATCCCACGTATGTTTATATCGCCTACCAAACATGTGATTTGATAAAAAAAAAATTGAATCCCATGTATAAATACTTAAGGCTAGATTTCGAAAGGTTTTATAAATTTAATCTAAATCCCTTAAGAAATAAACATCCAAGCAAGCCCTTAGTGGTAGGGTTAAGGACGTCCAACTTAGATTACCCACAGCTCGATTAATTTTTTCTTCGATTTAATTAAAGACAGGTCATCTATATCTGAATTAAAAAATTTATTAGAGATAAATTTCTTATCGTCTTACTAAATTTCTTATCGTCTTACTTGAAAAAAAATTGTTAAGTTACAAACTCAAGGTATCTAAGTTTTTCAAACTACACTGAACATCTAACAACTAAATCAAATCAAGGATTTTGAAAAAAAAAACAGTTGGATATTATATTTTTATTTAATTTATACTTAATTCATTTATAACTTTGTATCACTAAGCTGGTCCAATATATAAGTTGTATATATTGGGCTCATGTTACGCTTAGTCGAGTTTGTATTAACCCACTTATCAAACAAAAATAACGGTTGCATTCGTTATTATATTAAACAAGGAATATATTTTATGGTGAATACGCTTAACCACAAATTTTACTTTATCCTCTAATAGATAAAAATAATGTTATATATTTATGTTTTATTATCATATTTAATATTTAAAGATTTCTTAAATACAAAAAGACCGAACGTCGATATATATAGTATATTTAAACAAAAAATAACTAAAAAAAAATTAAATATAACCTTTTACAAAAAAAAATGAGGCTAATTATATTAATTTACAACTGACCCCAATGAGTCTTCATACTTCGGAAGTATTTCTTGATAGCTTTATTATCAGTGCTATCGAAAATAACAATGGAGTGGGCCAATGATTTTTTTAACTCAAAATTTTTATATATATTTCAATAATATAATTTTGACTTAATTTATTAAAATAATTTATTGACCTAATTCATCACAATCATTGAATTAATTATGGATCCCAATAAATATTAGAGTTCACTGTCAATCCAGTGGTTATAAAAAAATTATGTTAATAAATTAGATCAATAAATTAAGTTTAAGTAGCATTGCTATTTTTTTTTATGAGAAATGTTATTTGGACTTTATTTAGGAAACTATAAACTATAACTATTGGATTGGTTGTGAGTTCCATCTAATATTGAAATTCACAACTAATTTAATAGTTGCATTAAAACTACATCACTAGGTCCCTAAATAAGGTACCTATAACATTGCTCTTTTTTTATTCGAAGTGTCCAACATATTTGTTCTCTTCTCCATGATTGGCCAAAAAATGGATCCAATTTTACTTTTTTAAGTCATTAGGGTGAGCCATAATTGAAGATATCCAAAAAATAATATATATATATTTATATATATATATATATGTATATGTGTGTGTGTGTGTGTTAGTTATTTCTCGTGATTGAAGACACAAAATAATAAAAAAAAATAGTCAACAGTAAACATATTTGTATTCACACATAAAATCAAATTATAAATATAGAGTAGAGAGAAAGAAATTTAAGCACCAATTGTAGTGGGCGCGCAAACGTTGGTGGTGAGTGATAGTGATGGTGGGACAATGACAATGGTGGTAAGATAGCGGCAACAGTAGTAGTTGTGGTAGTCGGGGGGTGGTGGGGTGAGAATGACAGTGATAATGGTGATGGTGGAAGTGATGGTGGTGACGATAGTAGTGGAGCGATAGTGGTGGGGTGGCAGTGATGGTAGTTGTTGGGGCAGATGTGATGGTATGAATATGATGATGGTAGCAGTAGTAGTGGTGGTGGGGTGACGGTGGAGGTGATAACAGCGATAGTGATGGTGATAGTAGTGATACAGTTTTAAACACAATTTTTTTTTAAGTACTTATGAAAAATTATAAATTTTAGAAACACTTTTAAAAAGCTATTCTAAACACACAATTGGAGTCCTATTTATTCTATTAAATTTAAGATGTTAAAATTAACCCCTCCGACCCTTTGCTCCTTCAACCTCTGATACTAATAGTCCTAAAATTAAATAAATATTTATTAATTTCATATTAAATTTACGTCTTTCAAGCATAATACTAATACATTACCAAATTGCTTACCTCTTAACGGATATTTGAATGGAACGACTGCACGGGCTATTTGTCTCAAAGACATTGAATTTGACTCTCCTACAAAGAATTGGATTTTTTTTTTTCACGAAGAATGGGAAAGTTTAATAATAATAATAAAAAAAAAAAGACATTCAAATATTAGAAGTCCAAGTTCATAGATGAGATTGCGATGTCCACCGTTCAACTTTGACTTAGATTAGAAACAAAATTTAGCCTCATCGTAAGGGTTCGACCCCTCTCGAATTCTCTCTAATTCTTCAATTATCTTTGAACAGTCAGAATATTTTTACGTGAGCAAAAATTTGTATTTAAATTAAATTTGAATTTTTCTCTCAAAATTTATGGCTCTTTTCCTCAATGCTTTAAATAAGATAATATTCGTTTAATTTTAAAAGTCTCATGTTCAATACTTTTCAAACTCTTTAAGAGACAATCGTCATTATTCTTGAGAGAACATGTTTTCAACCTGCTCGAATTACGATGATTAATATCTGAATTCGAAAAGATAGTTGACACAAATCTAACACCTTTTAACCAAAACAAAAAAAACATGATATTTGTTTGATCTTACATAACAAGTTTCAATTGCAACTTTCCTTTACAAGATAATATTTTATAGGTAGGGCTGTTAATCAAGCCGAGCTTGAACACTATTTTAGGCTCGTTTATGAGTAAATAGTTAAACGAGTCAGCTCGTTTATGTGTAAATTAAGTTCTACAAAGACTTAATAAAGACTCGATTAACACCCCTATTTACAGGAACACGTTCAATTTAGAACTGCGATTGTATCCCAGGGAAAAAATACCATTTTATGATGAGTTGGGCAATTTTGTAATTTTCAAAATTGTAGTGGCAAACTATCACTATACCTAAAAATTTAACCAAATTTGCTTATATTGACGATATGGCAATTTACGTAATTCAACAACGTTATTTTAATTTCAATTTTTTTATATTATTATTAGAACTAAAATTCAGCAAATTATGTTAATTACGGGAAGCCTACGCCTACTTGTGAGCCCGATGAACGGATGAAGTGATGATGCTTGGGCATTGTGCTTTTTGCCCAACAAAAGTACCTCGTCGCCAGAGTCGAATAACTTATAGTCTTTCTTATTCGTGCTCTTCCCCTTTTTTAAGTACCAAAATATTACTCTAATTCTGTTATTATTTTTACCGGATTAAAGGTTAGTTGTTGCAAAGTCCTAAGTACTAAGAACATCTCCAACAGATGTTTCAAATGTCCAAAATAGACAAATTTTAGCTAACAAAAACAAAAAATAACACTCCAACAAATTATGTTCAAATACTGTAAAATAGATTTTTGCTACAGTGATGTTCTATATTAGAGCATCACTGTAGCAATATATAAACATAATATATATTATTTTCTCTCTCTTTTTCTCTTTCACTATTCTCAAAAAATATAATACAAAAGTGATGATAAATAATATTTAAAATGAGTAGTTAAAAATTTAGAGAATTTATTGGAGTGTGCATTGAAAATGTGAGTAGCTAACATAAAAAAAAAAAAAAATTTGAGTAGCTAAAATAGATATTGTTGTTGGAGCGTGCATTGAAAAAGTGAGTAGCCAACATAAAAAAAAAAATATTTTTTTGAGTAGCTAAAATAGCTATTATTGTTGGAGATGTTTTAAGTCAATGGAATGGGCCATAATAGAGCAAAATGAACCTCCAAAATGCTCTGTTCAGTTAAACTGGACTCCATTCAAGCCCAATTGAGAATTTCGTGAATTGTTATACATTATATATAATTGGTACGTATTTTTCTCATTACACAACCCAACATTAATGCAGATTGCTCCTCTTTGACAGAGTCCAAAATGCTACCATTGAATCTCAAATGATAGTTCAAGTTGTAAAAGAAACGAGTTGTAAACTCAAAGATCTTGAATTTAAATTTTAGGGTAAATTGGAAGGAGGTATATCAAATTAGACTTCTTTGACAAAAAGTACACAATAAAAAATATAGGGTTATTAAGTACTTAATTTTGATACTTATTTGTATCTAAGTACACAATTTGAATTTACCTAAATTTTTTGTGACATTTTTGCCCTCCATTGATTCATGTGTATGTTCTTTGAAAAGTGGTGCATTAAATATCTCCTAGTTTTATG
>CM042201.1:19327830-19360258 GCA_023539305.1 Ilex asprella | reverse complement strand
TCGATTTGAACTCTATCAAAGTTGTTAGAACCGATTAAAATTCGTTTTCGAGTCGATTAAAATTTATATTTTTTTACTTATTAAAATTAGTTTCAATTAAAATTCGATTTATTAAAATTTGAGTCGATTAAAATTTATATTTTTATGTATTAAAATTTGGCTGATTAAAATTCAATACGAGTTGAAAATTTAACTTTAGTCGATTAAAAATAATTTTTAATTTGCTCCAATAGAATTTTAATTAGCCCAAATTTAATACGTAAAAAAATATAATTTTTAATTGACTCAAATTTTAATATGTAAAAAATAAATTTTAATTAACTTGAATCGAATTTTAATTCACTCGAAATTTTAATACTTAAAAAAAAATAGAAAATATAGGGGCCTCATTGAAGATATGCTTATCTAGAAGGGATCTCATTGAAGATTTACATACTTAGAGGGGTGTAGCTGAAGTTTATCATCAAATATATCATGAGTAATTTAGTAAATTTGTATTCTAGTTAAAAGTTTTAATCTAATAATGGGTGTTGTTGAAGATTGAAAAATTAAAGGAAGTGTCTTTGAAGATATGATAAACTAGAGGGAGTGTGGTTGAAATTTTTTCAAAGTATTAATCCACCGATCATAGTGTAAGTCAATAATAAGCGTAAGAGATGTGCCCAAAGGGCAACAACAACAGTATAATTCCAATAGTCTGTCGCTAGATTGAGATCTATAGAGCGGTGAGAATTTCGAATGTCTTGTATCAGGTGAAGAGAAATGGGTGGTTGGCCCTTCTATTAATTTTCATTGCTCATTTTATCAACTTTAATAGGGTGATTTTTAACGGAAAAAGGAACAAAAATTTACAAAATTGCTACAATATAATACTTTTAATACATTAGGTGTAAAATAAATAAAATTTAATTTTTTAAAAATATAGAGTAAGAATTTTTAAATCTTTTGGTGTACGAAATATAATTCTCCGTAAATGATCTATCCCAAAACGGTTCCACACCACTCACAATCACATGATTCACATGTGAGTCACGGCTATGTTCAATCCTTGGATCGTCATTCAAACGCGGGAAAGAAACGTCTCATCGCGCCTGTGAATAACCCAAGGTCTCTCTCTCTCTCTCTCCATTTCTGAAATCAAATGGTCTGATTGACCAAATGTTTTTTCATTGCGGTGCTAGGAAAGATCAGATTTTCGGAAGTTCTTGGTAAGCCCTAATTTGTGTGAAGTTGCAGTACCAGTACAGATACTTCATGAGGAGGTACTTGTGTGACCCTTCATCTTCTCCAGAGCAAGTTTTGGAAAGAACAGCTGGTCAGTACTACTTCTCAATTAATAATAGGTTTGACATACCTTCATTCACTTCAGTAATTGTAATTTCTTCAATAATATATCTTATCAACATTACAATCACAGTTCAGCAACGAAAAAAGAAAAAAAGCACTGTATAATCACATAGATGGGCATAGCCAAGTGCACGACATTGCATGGTTTGGGAAGGATTAGATGTACATAGTCCTAATTCTATAAGTAGAGACATTGTTTGTGTGACTAGAACCCATGACGTTTAGGTGACAATTAGATTATTGTTTGAGTTTTTTCAGTCATACAGGAAAAGTAGTATATTGCAATAATTGATATGTGGCTAAGGACTTGTTTGCCTCAATATCTGTGGGAAGCGAGAAGCTGGAGGCCCCCATCGATGTACAATGTAAGCATGGTCTTGTAGTTTACAGCTTTCTGTTCATCACTAAGCTTAAATACATAGCTGCCCAGCAAGACGGCTGAGAAAATCTTCATTTGCCTGTATGCAAACTCTTTTCCCAGACAGATTCTTGGGCCCGCCTGCATAAATGCAGGGATAATTTGAGTCAACATTCTTCTCCTCCAAAGTTTTTAAGTACTCAATGTTTTTGGCTTTAAATTTGTGGGAAGGTAAATTTGTTTGTTATTTGAATCTGTTTGAAAAATAAACTTTTGGTGTCCTAATCTTTTGGTGGGTGTTTCTTAGTTTAGGAGGCAAACGTAATATTGCTCTTGTTGAGAGTTTGTTTCAAGTGGCCTTAGAGCGTGTATTGAGCTATAATGTATATCTTATCGTCTTTCAAAATAAAAAAATTTTACCTTTCGAAAAAAATAAGCTTTGTTTCTCCTTTAAGTGTTTATGATGAATTTTTTCAAAGGGGGTGGTACTTACTACTTGGTAATTATAATATTGTTTCTCACCTGAAAGGCTGTGAATTTAAATGGGCTTTGTTGCTGGAAAACACCATTTTCATCAAGCCATCTCTCCGGTTTGAATTCTTCCGCATCCTCCCCCCATATTGATTTCATCCTTCCCATGACCCAGGGCTGGTATGACAACAGATCACCTTTCCTGATGCTGAATCCATCTGGAAATGTGTCATCTGCAAAACAAACCTTCCCCTCCTGGTTTAAGGAAGGAAACATTACTAATTTACAATTTAACAAGTTTTTATTGACTAGATGGTTATGTTGTAAAATTGAGTATTGAACTAAAAAGGAGATGTAATCAAGAAGTTTGAACTAATTTTTGCAATTTTATCAAAACAAATGTCATTGAAATGTACCATGTGAAAGTTTATGTTATCTTTAGTATTTGTGTATCAAGGTGTATGAATGTATATATGTATATTTTTACGTATTACCACTGGAACTGCAGGATAAAGTCTGAGTGTCTCGGTCAAGGCTGCGTGGAGATACTGCATTTTGTCAAGGGCTTCTTCGGTGATGCTGGTTGCAATTTCATCAAGGTTTGAAGTCTCTTTAACTTCTGTTGCTTCCCTCACTTCCTGTGCTATTGTTTCCTGTGTGAGAGGGTGCTTGCACATCATGTAAAAGAACCAAGAAAGAGTGCTAGTTGTTGTGTCCTTGCCAGCCATCATTAAACAAAGGATTATGTCTCTTAAGTACTTTGGATCTGTGTCATTTGATTCCAGAAACTTGGATAAAATGTCTCCTTGCTTCAACTGCCACAATTTGGGTGCAAAATATATGTTAATTTTGCTCTACTTACGATTAAGAAGAAAGGGTCAAGAAGATAATAAACTCACTGCTGGATCGTCTTGTAACTTATTGTGAACTTGTTCTGTCTTGATTCTGATAAGTTTATACACAAATCTGTCGATCACTCTGATACAATCCCTCAATTTTGCTTCCAATCCAATGTTTAGAAATCGCTTGATCTTCCAAAATATATCAAAATACCGATACATGACCGTTACACTTGCTTCATCAAATGCATTGGAGAATATGGTGCCTTCTTCATCTGTCCCGCACATACTATCTATTTCAACTCCAAGTACAACCTTGATTACTGAGTCCAACGTTGATTTCATAAATAAATCCTGCAATTGAATGTGAAAGGCAATGTGTTTACTTTTACTCTTTCTTGATATATTGAATCTTACTTGCATTTCCAGTCTATTTAAAAGAAAGAAGAGGGACAGAGGGAGGGAGAAGGGGGAGGGGGGATGGTGGACAAAAACAGACTTGGATCTCTATGGTCTGATTTGAGATTGCAGATTCAGATACTATCTGTGCAAGTTTTGCTGCCTTTGTTCTAAAGATTGTACTACTGAAGTCTCTCAGCATTCTGGTGGAGAATTCGTAACTTAATGTCTTCCTCTGCTGTCGCCAGTTTTCGCCATCAACTGTGAAGATACTGTCCCCTAGAAGATCCATGAGGATGTTGTGGTGAAACCGACCCTGCAAGATATCATGGTGGGAATTCAGAAAATTAAAGCTTGAGGCTCAACCATACTGTAAGATCACAGCTTCCTATTGTGATTTATAGTAATAGGGCTGCATATCAGTATATATTGAGCTTGGAAAATATATAAATCTATGTATTTTGTTATCTTTCAACCAAATACAGGCTAAACTTTAAAGTAAAACACCATATATCATCAAATTTTTGTTTCTTTTAAGCTTCTGTTGAGGCATCAGAAGTTATGCACAAGAGCTCAAATAGGCCTAAGACTTGATTTGTTACTGAATTTCTGACCATTGTATGTACTCTTACAGTTTCTTATCTTGATTTCTGAATTTAGATCTTTTTCTTCTATTTCTGGACAGCCAAAAAACATTTAAGTTCTTGCATTTTTTTTTCCTTAGGCATGATTTAGTAATTAACTCTATTAGTAAGAAAGAGAAAGGTGTAGTATTACACTATTACTATTACCTTGCCATAGTTTGCAAAATTTGTCTTAAGAACATATTCTACATTGGCAGGGTCAGCGGTATAGACCTCTGTCCAGAACAGATTAAGCAATCTGTAAGTCTTGTGTTTGCATGCCAATTCAGTCATGTAGTGGAGCAGCCTGTGGAAGTTGAGTAGTTGATTGAAGACCGTCCCGGCTGCCGGAGGGTATCTCCTCTTTTCCGGTGATCTTCTGGTTATAATCTTGACTGAACATATTACTATGATCACAGCTACTGTTACTGTTGATATGATGGGATTATAGAGAGCACCCATGGAAGTCCTTAGTGGGTGTGTTGAGAATAATGTAATCTTATCCATAGACTTTGACTTCAGATATCCTTCTGTTTATGCTAATATTATGGAGTAGTTGAATCCACACTCAAAATTGTGATTCCAATACTACCCATGCAAAGCAAGATTCTGACAGTTACATGCATGGCAAAACCGAGTGTTTTGGTAATTTAACCAAAGGTAAGAGTAAAATATTTCCAATGGGTGTGTAGCGGGTGAAAATTCAGGTCCCGCTTTAATATCCTCTAAATGGACCATAATGGGCTTTTAAAAAAAAAATGTTCGTAATATATAGAGGTACAATTTCATGTAGAGAAATTTGGAGACCGGCACCATATATAGACTTGTTTGGTAAAAAAACTTATTTGTTCATGTTATTATTTTTTTTAATATATATATATATATATATATATTAAAAAATAATAATAATAACATGTTCAACAAAAATAGTAACATGCTTAACAAAAATAGTAATATACTTAACAATAATTATTTTTCTCAAATTCAAACGCAAAAAATAGTATCATTTAAACACAAAAAATAGTAATTGATTGGGATAGAATTTTCAGTTATGGGCCGTCCTCAGAAGAAAAGCCCAGCAAGTCCAGGACGCCCTGATTTCCTGGTGTCTGACCCAAGAGGAACATCCTCATCCAATGAATGGGGGAAGCCTTGAAGAACCAGCTGCCCAACCCAAGCCAAAAGATAGCCATAGGGGGGAAGTCGAACCCTAGCACTCGGATGTATCCCACCAGGCCACACGTCCCAAAGGACAGGGTGACCACATCTGTAATCAAGGACAGACAGACTCGCCTGCTGAAAGTGGTGGTGCGGATCGTAGCAGGAACAGTGGCTGCAGTGGCGCCGGTTAGCAGAGTTTCTTGGCAGGATAAGAACGAAAGGTCCCCACCGAATCAAAAAGCGATAGGAGGAGTCGACGGAAACCCTAGAGCAGGGATTCGTATAAAAAGAATAATACTGTCTTACTGAAGACAGGACGGAATCCGAGAGGGAATACCTTGATAGCTTGAAGGTCAAACGAATGATCTAGCTCATTTGTAATCCTTCGGGACCCTTCTTCCCCCCCTCTTTCCCGGTAACTATCAAAAATTAATATACACTTTCAAAAAGTAAGAGACTCCATTACAGTGAACGTAACTTCAGTCCATTGGCTGGGACGAACCACTTAACTCTTGCGTCTTCATTAAATTTATGATTCCTAACACCTTACCAGACCCAATAATCTACTCATCAGCCGCAGGGCTTGGGCCGTTAAATCCGAGTCATCATTAGTAATATTCAAAAACAAAAAAAAATAGTAATATTGAATATTAATATTTAGGAAAATAATTATAGTAACATGCTCAACAAAAACAGTAACATGCACAAAACAATAGTAATATTAACAGTAATATACTCAACAAAAGCAGTAACATGAATAGTAACATAGTAAAAAATAATAATAATATAAAACATTCAATTTAACAAATTAACCCTCACGAAAAATACCACAAATTACAAAAAAAAAAAAATTAACAAGGACCAAAGATTATAATCTGTTACCCACAAAATTGACATAATTCATAAAAAATAAAAAGATGAATATTGATGACACAACGCCACTAGGTGACCGGAGAGAGAGAGAGAGGGAGAGAGAGATTTGAATTTGAATTTTAAATTTATGATGAAAATTTTATTGACATATTTTAATTGACATTGAATTAAAGAATAACAATATTCAAAATAAGAAATTAATTTAACCTTCTTTTAAGGGGTATTTTTGAGATTTAAAAAAATAGTGGACTTAAATATTTATTAGTAAGATAAAAAATAGACTTATCAACAAATAAGTTTATTTGATGAACTCAAGTTATTATAAGTCAATTCAGGAGTACTCGGCCTTTCATTTATTAAAAAAAAAACACACACGCACAACTTTGAGACTGTTGGGCCAATGATTGGGCCGTCATTTGGGCCACCAGCCCAAAATTTGAATCCTAAGCCATTGCCTGTTGGGCTAACGGGCTACTTAAGACCCAGTCACATGACAGCCCGGCCTGCCAATTTGCCCAGTGGGCAGCTGGGCCATTGGAGCGCCCCTTGGGTGTTTTCCTGACTCTTGTGTGCAGGCGAATGTTGAGTCTCACATGCCGGGTAGTGTCCCTCTATTTTTTGGTGCACAAGAGGACCGAACATCTAAGTTGGTCGGAGACATTTGTTGAACCGGGCTGTGCCATCCTTTTAATTTCGTCCTGCTTTTAACCTGGAGTGACAGACAACTAGGGTATTAAAATATGATACTACTTAGTTAACACGATTCAAAATTGAAGTGTTTAAGTCTTTTTTAAGTCACTTGTTTCAAAAACGAGTGAACCCGACCCGACCCGACCCAACCCAATCAATAAATAAATCATATATGAGTGAAGTCAATCAAAAAAATACATAACACGATTCATGTATATACCAATTATATACGACAAAACCCGCTATGACACTAATTAATAAACAAATCGAATATGAGTGAAATATTCTTTTACACAAACTTGCCACACCTGATACAATTTACATTCCTACAGTGAACCTCAATGAAGCAATGAAACAACTATTAAAGGGTGAAGATGGTTCAATAAGTAGCTTCAAAGAAATGAAACAATTATTGACAAACACTTGGGACTTTTTGTAATTACATTCGAGGAAATGCATATAGAGGAAGCCCTTTATCCATGTGGAGTGTGAACATAGTTCGATAAGTAGCTTCATAATCCTCATCCATAAGTTTGAATTTGAAGAAGAAAATAAGAACAGCAGCTAAGATCTTCATTTGCCTATAGGCAAATTCCTTCCCTAAGCATATCCGAGGTCCCCCCTGGCAAGAAAAAAAGTAATTTAAACCAAGAAAACTTGTAATGCTGTTGCCAAAAGGGTGAGAGATCTTGGGGAAGAACAGTTACTGACCTGAAATGCTGTGAATTTATAAGGACTTTCAGCTCGGAAAATGCCTTTATCGAGCCATCTTTCAGGGCGGAATTCCTCAGCATCCTCACCCCAGATAAATGTCATCCTTCCCATAGCATAGGCCATGTAGACCACGCCGTCACCTTTCCTTATTTTGAAACCATCAGGAAGAACATCATCTTGTTCGGAACTCTTCCCATCCTGTGTTTACAGTTAGAACACCCAAGACAATTCTACTTCTAAGTCATACTTGTTTTTTATAAAATTTAAACATAAAAAGCATATGAACAGAATACCAAACCTTAGAACAGTTTACCATTTCAGTAGCTTCTTCCATGAACAAAAGAAAATAATGAGCTAAATGAAAATGTAAATCTTAGTGAGTACATTTACAAGTGAGAGAAACCATGAGGATTTTCAATTGATTTACGACCATTCTCAAGTTTTTGGGAACTTGAGAGCTATGGAAAGAAGGGGGGCAAGTTTTCGGGTGATCAACTTTAGAGCTATAGAAAGAAAGGGGGAGGGGTTGCATGGGAGGTTGGATGAAGAACTAATGACGGTAAAACACAAACAGTGATGATGTGAAAAAAACATTACCACTGGAACAGCAGGATAGAGTCTGAGAGTTTCAGTTAGAGCTGCATGAAGATATTGCATTTTGTCCAGGGCAGCTTCAGTTAGCCTATTGGTGAAAATATCAGTTGACAAGTTATCCTCTGCTTCAGTTGCTTCTCTCACTTCTTGTGCAACCTTTTCTTGAACCAAAGGATGTCTACACAGCATGTAGAAGAACCAAGTGAGGGTATTTGCAGATGTGTCCTTGCCAGCAATGATGAAACTGAGAGTTATATCTCTCAAATATTTATCATTCATGTTCTCTGAATCTTTCTCACTCTCCACGAGGAACCTTGACAATATATCTTCTTTACCTCCCTACTTGCAAGGGAAAAGAAAAAACCAATTGGTACAGACCAAGACAAGGAAGCAATCAGTAAACATTGATCAAAGTAAACATTGCTTACATCAAGCCTTCCCCTTTTCATCTGCTCCCTCTTTTGCTGGATCAAATCATAAACAAAACGGTCAATGACTTTGATGTTCTTCTTCAGAGTCGCTTCCAAGCCAATATTGAGGGCTCTTTTAATTCTCCAGAATGGATCGACATATCGCCAAAATATGATACCATTGGAATCATCAAAGGCTTTCATGAATTGATTACTCAGTTCATCTGAACCAGATAGGGTATTAAGTTCAACCCCAAAACCAACCTTAAAAATGGAATCTAAAGTTGATTTCATCAGTAAATCCTGCCCAAAAATTAAAGAGTCTCCATGTTAACTCAAGAAGTACTAGATGCTAAAGTGGCTGTGAATCAAATGAAAATAAAAATTACTTCATTTTTCTCAATAGAGAGATCTTTTGAAGGCCAATTTCATTATTTTCTTGCTTCGGGGAAAGAATTAAGGCAAGAACAGAGCTTAGAGTAGCGGTTAGAAATGGATATGCAAATTCAAATTCTATGATGATATGTTGTTGGGTTTTACCTGTTTTTCTCATGGCTTGAAATTTCGAAATAAGTGGGTGACAGATTTAGGTAAAATATTGATAACCAAAAATATGATTTTAGCCAAATTACCTGCAAATTCATAGTTTGCTTAGCCACTGCGGCTACAGAAACCTTTGAAGCCAATTTAGCAGCATTAGTTCGAAACACAGAAGTACTGAAATCTCTCAAAACCTTTGTCGAGAACTCAAAGCTTGCAAGCTTCCTTTGGTGGCGCCATTTATCCCCATCCACAGAGAAAATCCCATCACCAAAAAGATCTCTCATTATCCCACAATGATACTCCCCCTGAAGGATAGACCACAGTCAAATAATCAGAAAACCAAAATTCGGAGAATAGTTAAACAGCCATGGAAGTTATGTTACCTTGCCATAATTGGAGAAATTTGTTTTAAGCATATATTCAACATTAACTGGGTCAGCAGTATAGACATCATTATGTAAAGGTGAGATCAACCGGAAAGTACTGTGCTTCTGAGCAAGGGATGTTAGGTAATCAAAAAGTTGGTTGAAGTGAATCAGTTGATTCAGTCTAGGCCCTGCTACTGGTGGCCGACGATCCTCCAAGATAAATTCTTTGATGTAAGTGACTAATATTATAGCTACCAATCCTGTCAGGGAGGAAAAAATGACACCAACCAGTGCCAAAACAAAATAAGGTTTAAGGAAAAACCCCATGAGAAGGAAGAAAAGGGTGAAAACGAGGACAAAGCTAGTGCTCATCATGGTCAATGTTGTTGGGAGGATCAGATTGGAGGATACAACTGAAAACTATCCAAGGTATTATCAATCATATAAATTGTAACTTCACTGATATGGTTGTAACATTGACATGTTCAATAACCTTCGTTTATATGTGCTTTTATACAAAAGGATGGTATCTCCTTTTGAGATTTTTCTGTTTGAGATTATCTGTAAAAAAAAAATTCAGTGTGGCGTTGATGTTGCTTCAA
The DNA here is from genome assembly GCA_023539305.1 of Ilex asprella. Taxonomy (NCBI): domain Eukaryota; kingdom Viridiplantae; phylum Streptophyta; class Magnoliopsida; order Aquifoliales; family Aquifoliaceae; genus Ilex; species Ilex asprella. Next base: position 19,350,266 of record CM042201.1, on the reverse strand, counting down.
AAGATGTTTTTAAAAACTGAGTTGCTTTCTAGAATTTTAAAAAGTGATGTGTGAACACAAGGGAAAGTATAGAAAACTAATGGTGGATGGATACATTTTTTTATGGGTTTTTTGATCAAAATTTTGTATGCCAAAGTGACCTTTTCTATATTTTGATGATCTTGAAAGCTCATCTGTCATGTTCTGGATTCTAAGAGAAATTGATCAGGTGTATGATTTGTTTGGCACATTCACTTGGAGTAACGTAACAGATGTTAGTGCTTTTGCATTGAATAGGGGTGCAAGTCCCTATCAGATGCATCAACCCCACCACCGGAACAGGCAAACCCAACAGGAAAAGAAGGAAAAACAAATTAAATCAATGTATGACTTCATACAATATTATTGATAATTAAAAGATGCCTGGCCCAACATCTTTCACAAACTTCCGTTTGTATGTGAACACATTATCAATACAATTACCTGTGGGCACCCATATGATGCCGAACCAACCTGACGCATTGGCAGGGTTAAGGGGCATAAGTTATAGTACGAAACCACAATAATATTGCTTATGAAGGAGTCGATCAATTTTGATCATTATTTGACAATTAGACTTGAACACATGATAAGTTGCACGTGCTAAAAAAAATTATTTACAATGGCTTTAGTGTGACCGAACAAGTAGCTAGGCTATTCAGGCCGAGCTAAAGTTAATCCAGTAGTACAAAGCATATAGCTAGGTTATCTCGGCCGAGTTAAAAATTGGTCCGACCTAGCAAAGGATAAAACTCGACCGAACAAACAGCTAGGTCGTCCCGATCGAGCAACGGATAAGATCCGTCCGAGCTGTCATCAAATAACAACCGAGCTAAACAGAAAGCTCAAAAAATAAGGATCGAACTCGGTGTTCGTCATTACCGAACTGTTATGATCGAGCTGTTTAAACAGTGAACGTGGTGCTAAAAAGACGTCTATAACTCAAACATTCTGGCTAAACAAATTAACGAAATTATAGGAACGGTAAGAAGAATTGCTGGAGAAATATCAGTAACTTCCCAATTAGAGCCGCTTAATTGAAAGAAGGTGTACCACCTTGAATTGTAAATCATGAAAATTCTAACTAAACAGGGATCTATAAAAGACACCAGGAGCTATGGTGAAAGGACGCTAAACTCTCTTGGTCTTCTGGAAATTTACTCAATACTATTACTGATTTAAGCATCGGAGTACCTTCGATCGAAACACTTCAATCTTGAATAGTTTGTTTGTTTTGTAGGTGAGAGAAGACTGGAAGATCATGTTCAGAAGTACATCAATCTTTTAATTCCTATAAGAAGTACTCTCAATTTTTTGCCTCTTATAGCTTATAAATCGGACAAGTGCCTCAATGTTATCATTAGATTTCAAGTTTTTATACAAAAATATATCCAAAAGAAAATTATGTTCAAAGTATTCCTCAAACTTAAGCACTTTAAAAAACATCATTTGACCAAAAAACATCAATTGAAATAACATTTTTAAGCAAAAATATCAAATCAACTGACTTTTTTATTGTAAAATAAAAGTCATATAACACATTTAAAAACGTAAGTTAGACCGAAATTTTTAATGGAGGAGTGGTTGGACATAAAAAGGGGATTGGTCTGACACACAGATTGACCGGTAATAGTATTTTGTTTTGGAGGTATGACACTTTAGATGCCAAAAGATTTTTAGATTCTCAATTCATACCCAGAAAAATTAACATTGTTAAATAGCTCCCTGAATCACATAAAAAGTTGTAAATGTACTACATTCTGATAGAATTGAGTATGAAATAATGTACAAATAATTGAGCATAAACGTGGAAAACATGAAGATTTCCCACAAAATTATCGGTTAAAGTTATCTATTTGTTATTTTGAATCACATTATGACCTTTTTATTAGATTAAAGCTGCACTCTAAAAGATGTCCATTGAAGATCCAAATATATCTCAGGTACAAAGTCTCATTTGCCCTTTTGTTTTTCCGTAGACCTATGGCTTACTACACAGTACTAGACCTACTACCTACTATCTTGACCAAAAAATAAAAAAGACTTACTACCTACCTTATCGCAGGGTTGGCTGATCAGTTGATCTGCAAAATACGTGGCGGTAATAATTTTTGACACGATACGATAATTTAATACGAAAATGACATAAATAAATAAATTTAGATTAATTATTTTTTTATACGAATTCGTATATGACACGACCTGTCAACACGAAGTGTTAATGAATCGTGTTCGGGTTCAACCAGCTTAACCCGAATTGACCCCCAACACGAAATTTTTAATTCGAAGGAAATTGACCTGATATTTTCGTTGCATATATGAGTTTTTATGTTCTGATAACTTATTTTTTCTATTACTTCTGATATTTAATTTGGTTACGTGATGTACGATTAACATATTTAATTAGTATTATAGAAATAAAATACTAATTATTTGTAACTGTTTATCAAGCATTGATATAATTATTGTATAAAAAAAGATATTATTACTCATTATTATTATAATTAAGTTAATTTTTAGTTTGTAGAAAAAATATGATGAGAGATTCAATTAAGTAAAAATAAAATCTTAGAATTAAATTTTTTATTCAAAGTTTATGTGGGTCAACACGAACACGACACGAAAATAAACAAGTCAACTCAACACGATACGATTAATTAAATGGGTTGGGTTAGGGTTGACAAATATTCGACACAACTAATATTTGACACGACACGAACCCGACACAACACAACTTAATTGTCACCCCTGAAAACACTCACGTAGAAGAGGAGAGAGACAGAGAGATACTGGAAAATGAAGGTTTGGATGTTGTTTATATTGTTGCTATCGAGCACTAAACTTGCTTAGCATTTAGTGTAATACCCCAATACATGTATGTGTTTGGATTTTTTTTTATAAATAAATAAAAAGAGAGGAAGTTATTTAAAAAATTTAAAATTGGTTGTACACTAATATGTTATAATTAAAATTATAACTATAAGAAATTAGAGGGACTTAAGTAGCATTAAAAGGAGATAACTATATACTTCCCTAGGTTGCCTCATATAATATTGGTATTGTTGGGCTGGAAGGAACAGGCGGCGGCAAAGGGAAAGAAAGAAAGAGAGAGGAAGAGAGAAGAACAAAAGGCGAAAAAAAACAGACTCATTAAAGGTATGAATTCATCAATTATTGGTGAGTTTGTAAGTTATCCAATTACATAGTATTAAAGTTATCATAAATAGTGATAAAAAATACATTTATATACATACATATATATATATATTTATATGTTCATGGTAAAGAATAGTGATAAATGTATAAATGAATTTTTATTGGAAATTGGTAATTTAAGTGTTTTGAGATCTAATATAAATTTATTGTTTTGAGGCATTTAAAGGCATTTAAAGAATCTATTTAATGTCTTACAAAGTAAAAAAAACAAAAGAGAAGACGGAAGAAAAGTTGCACAACCTGCGACTTTCGGTGGAGAAGAAGATGGATTTCTTTTTATTACAAAAACATACCCTTTAGTCTTAAAGAGTTTTATTTTGACTCTTATACTCTTCTAGACTTAATTTTAATCATTTTTTTTTTACTTGGTAAGTTGAAAGAATGAAATTTTGGAAAGTTATGGCAGTCTGGAAAACAGAAAATTCATTTTTTTAAAAATTATATTTTGACCCCAAAAGTTTTAAAAATTATGGTTTGACCCCAAAATTTTAAAAACTTTTTCTAAACAGTCAAAAATACTTTCATACACTATTACCTCATATTAGAAAGGATATGCATATGTAAAATATATATTAAATATTTTTTTTTTTTTTTTTGAAAAGGATATATTAAATATTTATCAATACGTAGGAAGTATAAAAAAAATTTAAATATAGAATCACAAAACAACGAAATTAGAAATTAGAAATAAGGATTAATTGTTATATGTTATTTTGGATTAGGTAGTGATTGCATTGAGGTTGGTAAATAGTGCTTTGAATTGAATTTTGGGAATCAAGGTGAGTAGTTTACTACTTATTTTGAGAGAATTTTCTATATTAAATGTGTGGGTGCGTGCGTATGAATTTTTCATATATATGATATATGTGTTGATGTTTGAGATTGTAATTAAATGTTTTGAAATTGTGAACTGTTATACGTGTGAATTTTGAAAAACTTGTTAGATAATTTTATATCATTGTTTTGATGATGAAAGAGAAATTTTGTGTGCGTTACGATTAAAATTACAGTTTTGGTGTGTGTGAAAATCATGCTTATGAGACTGGAACTGGGGTTACCAGGCCTAAGTGGTAACAATCGACTGGGATTGGGGTTACCAGGTTTAAGTGGTAACAAGCGACTGAGTCAGTTACCATGCTAGTGGTAACAAGAGACGGGACCAGTCATCAGACTAGTGATGATAAGAGACTGGTTCAGTTATCAGGCTAGTGGTAATAAACATGATTTGACAAATGTATTTGGGACTGAATGTGTGTATGAGTGTTTTGGGTTATAAATGTCTTTTTATTTATAAAATTATTTGTGATCATGAAATTATTTTGTTTAAATTATTATGTGGAAGAGGTTGGGTACAATTTGTTGTACTTATGTGTGTATCAAAATTTATTTTTATATATAAATTGTGAGATTTATTTTCAAACCTCATTAGAGGTGGTTGTTATTCACGGGTTATTGCGCTCACCTAAACATATAACATTTTTTAGGAAAGGATTAGGGTGAAAAGTAAGTCTGCTGATATATAAAGGATTAGAGAACTTAAAGATTTATTTTATTAAAAATTTTTAGGCATAAATGTCTTTTATAGTTTGAGACAAATATTCAACTATTTTAGGAATAATGTTATTTTTACTTAGGATAGTGAACTTTATGGTTATTTATTGTTTTACATGAGTTTAATAACGATATTGGTGATATTTAGTTTATTTCTCTGGTATTCATTAGGTCGATGAATTGAATCACTTTATTATTTGTCTTTCGCAGTATTTTGCATTTATTATGCACATGAAAAATTGGTTAAGGCCTTGGTGGCCAGTCTGCCGCCCACCCTGTGTGATTCGGGATAGGGGTGTGACATTTAATTAGGTTAGTTATCAAGGGATTTTCGATTTTATATTAGATTTTGTAAAGGAAGAAGCTTAGAAGGGTTGTTTGATGGAAAGAGATTTGGAAATTTTGGTTTGGCTTGGAGTTGAAGAAGGAAGGCTGACAGAAAAAGAGAGGAGAGTGGAAGAGAGAAAAAAAAAATTTGAGAAGATGGAATAGTTTGGTGTTGCTTAAGGAACTGGAAGATTGAAAACTTCGACGCCACAACGTTCCCAAACGGAGAATATCTCTATGTGCCTATATATGTGTGTATATACCGTTTATGGTATTTATGCTTAAATCACAATGACAACCCTCATTGTTTATGATATTTTCATTACACCCTTTCTTGTTTATGGAATTATATTGCACATCTTAGGATGTGATATCATGTAACGGATTCCTCTTCAATCAGGATATTTTACCCTTACGTGAAAAAAAAAACTATTATTTGACCGTTCTGCTTTTGTTCTTTTAGTCAAAATTGAGCTATCATCAATACAAAATAATAATAAAGGTAAGTAGATTTTTTTTTGCTTAATTTGGCGGACAGATATTTTGATAAATTTTTGGAAAAATGTTTAGAAGATTATTTTTGGAAAATATATTTTATGAAGCGAATAAAGAAGTAAACTCTGGGACTTATAGACGTTATTTTTTGGCAATTGATAGATCGACAATCCAATTTTGTCTATAAGAGCAAAACTTTGACCGATTGATGCTAGATCTAACTAGACAACTTTGTCTATAAGAGAAAAAGAATACATTACGATACTAATTTTCTGAATTGAGGGTGGTTAAATGGGTGGTTCAAGCAATTAAATTTGATTAAATCTGACACAACGGAGAATCTGTGATTAAGAGGTTTATTGTAATTCCAACAAACAAGAGGAGATGCACTGAAAATGTTAAAAAGTCAAAGGGATGTGGTTGTAATTAGACCACCCTTTTTTATGTCCAACCACACCCCTCCACTAAAACACCAACCCACGTTTTTAGGTGTGTTATATGGCTTTTATCTTGTAACAAAAAACCTCAATTGGTTTGACGTTTTTGCTTAAAAATGTTTCTCTAACTGGTGTCTTTTAATTTCAAATGACGTTTTTTAAAAGTGACAGAATTTAAAAAATACTTTAAAAATAACCCTTTTTGGGTATATTTTTGTACAACCCCATGGGTTGGGGTAAAAGCTCACCAGATCTCTGTCTTCACTGATTCTTCAATAGAATCGATCATACCGCCTTCCATCTTCATCTCATTACTTAACCAATTTAATACGCAATGTATTCCCTCCATTTCAACTTCAGCTGATCCTCTCACTGAGAATTCGTGGACAATTCCATCAACTTCAATCATCCCGCAGCCTGGAACTGCCTTCTTGATCCCCTTCTCATTCATAAAAGTTCTAACTTTTTTCCTATCATCAAACTTACCAGCTTTGGCATATATATCACACAAATTGACATAGAAAGCATGATTTAAAGGTTCCAAATCAATCAGATGCCAAGCAACCTTCTCTCCTAAGTCTACATTACCATGCATTTGACAGCCTCCAAGCAGGGCACCCCAAACAAACACATCAGGCTCCATAGGCATACTTCTAATAAGCCCTTCTGCCTCATGAAAGTGTCCAGCTCGACTTAGAACATCAATCATGCAGGCGTAATGTTGGACTTGCGGCTCAATTAAGTAAACACTTTTCATCATGTCAAAGCACCAGCGACCTTTTTCTACTAGGCCAGCATGAGCACAGGCTGACAACAGCCCAACAAAAGTCACAGGGTTAGGCCTCACTCCAGCTGCTTCCATCTCTGCAAATAGATCAAAAGTCTCATTGCCATACCCATGAAGAGCAAACACTGAAATCATAGCTGTCCATGCCAATACATCCTTCTTAGGCATCCCTCTGAAAACCTCCAGTGCTCTCTCCACGCATCCACATTTCCCATACATGTCCACCAATGCTGTCCCAATTACCATATCGCACTCCAATCCACTTCTGTTCAAGTAACTATGCATCCATTTCCCATAATTAATCGCACCCACAGCAGCACAAGCTGAAAGAACACTAGCAACAGTAATCTTATCCGGACTAACCATGTCCTCACCCCAAATCTGCATTTCATGGAAAAGTTCTATGGCCTCCCTTGGCCGCCCTCCTTGAACAAACCCCGTTATAATCGAATTCCAAGAAATAATATTCCTCCTCCCCTTCATCCTGCTAAATAAATCCAAAGCCAAGTCAAGCTCACCGCTTCTCAAACAGCCGATAATTATCGAATTCCAAGAAACAACGTCCCTATTAGACATCTCATCAAATACCCTCTGCGCATTATTCAAAAACCCACATTCTGAATACAAACTAACCAATGAATTTTGCACAAAAACATCACCATGAAACCCCAATTTTAAAACATGGGCATGAATGCTTCGACCTGCAAAACCATCAGCCCTCCTCACACATTCCTTCAAAAGAAATGGGAATGTGATGCAATCAGGAAATACATGATCAAATAACATTTGCTTGTACAGAATTAAAGACCGACACGAACTGGGTCTACTTTTCTCATTGGTTTTAGTTGCGTAAGCTCTGATCATAGCATTGTATACAAAGAGATTTGGGTTTTCTATGAGTCGAAAAAGTTGGGTCGCGTAGCTGACACATCCCGACTCAGAAACTGTGCAGAAAAAAATGATACGGGAGATTAGGAAATAGTGGTCAGGTTTGGATATGTCTGGGGATGTTATGATTTGGGAATGGATTTGTTTGAGCTCTCTCATGTTCTTGCAGTTTTGTAGTAAGCGTAAGATCGTGTTTCTGACATACAGTCGTTGCGTTTCAATCATTTTTCATTCCATTGGAAGTCATTACGAGAAGGCAAAAGATATACTGAAATGAAATTTTGAAGTAAAAGTATCATTAGTTTAAGAAGAGTCGGGGAGTTTCTAAGGGTGGTTTCCCTCTCCGTCCACTGGCCGAAGATTTCACGGTTAATCGGAAATTAACTTCTGATGTGTCCCAGAAAGGCTTAGAAAAGGGAAGAAACCAGGGCTACGATCCTCTCAGGTTAGAAAATTAATGGAGGTGGTCTAAATCAAAACAGAGCAAGCATTGTTTTATTAAAATACCAAAACAACGTCATTTTGGTTATAAAAATAAAACTCATCAAATAATTATATTACAGTTCTTAAATCTAGTTTGGATTTAAATATGTCAAAATCTGATCCAACGATCCACATTCGATCTTGGATAGACTTGACTGACTGCGTCAATTCAATTTCAGAACCACCCAGATTATTATCCGTGTGTGGATCTTTGTTAGGCTTAACTGACTGCGTCCAACTCAATTTCAGAATCACCCAGATTATTATCAGTCTGCCAGTGGGTTGTAGATGTGTGAATCAGAATAAATTGTAAAAATATATTTCAATCTGAAGAAGGAATAAAATTGAACTTAAAATCCCATTCCTACTCGATAGTGCATATCTATAGAAAGCCCTCAACTCCTCTGCCTGCTCTCGTCTCCCTATATATGGCGAGTCCTTCTTCCATGACTTGTGCCTGAGCCAGCAATTGAGCTCTCTTCTTCCCGGAGGGGTGGGTAGAAAGATAATCTCTCAAAGCCGTTTCACCTGTGATTTTCCCCAGCTTCTCATACACCGTAGGTGCCACTCGAGGGTCATATCCTGCAGAAGCCATCAACAGCAGGCCAATGTAGTCTGCCTCCATCTCCATCCTAATGGGGGGACAAAAAAAAGTTTCAGAAGATGAGCACTTGGAAGGCAACAAATAAATATACCCGATACGTGTTTCCCACTTCCATTAACATGGCTGGTAAGCTGGCTATGATCAGATTAATCAAGGCAACAGAAATCGAGAAAATGACAGAACTGTGTCCCCATTTTATCTTAAGTAGACAAAATTACTTTCTATCAAAATTAAGAAAACCCAAAATGGTAAACCCACAGCATTGTGAAAGGCTACCGTGCATCACAATTTCAAAATAACATCCTGCTCTTCAAGGCACTAATAGATTCACCATGTGGTTAAACTTCATTTATTAGTTCGAGCTTTTGATCTTCAGGACCCCCAACTATGCTTCTCAAACAATTGTGTACTTCTTAGCCCTGCAAAAAAAAATCAGCTTCCATTTAATCCAATTATTCTACTTTTACTCTTTAGAAGTTATAGACCCAGACATTTGTTGCACCTATAGTGGTCATTCAGTCATAAAGACAACTTCAATGCCCAGATTTAGATTGGCTCCACTGATGTCTGAAAACACGTTTAGAAACCACAACTCATCCGCTGATTCTTCAACGTCAAGAGTTTCACATGGCATCATTTAAAAGCATCCTGTGTTTAACCCCTTACCATAATGTTACTCTCCTCCGAATTTAACGTCCTGCATTTCTGCAGGCTGACACTATTGATGATGCCACATAAGGATACAAAGGAGGATAGAAATATTATGGTGCAAAGAGACCATAGAATTTGTACTCAAAAGATGTCAATGATGAAACTGGCAAACATTGGTCGGTTTGATTAGGAGTTACTACCTAAGTGAAGACATAAGCAATGTTGTGTTCCAAATTAAGTTAATAACCCGCATTGATATTTGTCAAACCATAGACACATTCCAGGGTGTGCACTCCCATTTGCCTCTAATGGCGACCATCAGACTCACAACCCTTTCAACCATGATAGGAGCATAAATACAATTTAAAACCCTATCTACAACAACCCTAAATCATAGGTGCAACTATATAACAGGAACAACTCCTATTATGCCTATTCTGCTGGCTCTAATGACACTAGCGGCCTCTTTGTGTCCCTCCATTATGTGTGACAAAAATATCCCTCATTTAGCAATAATTGCACAGGTAAACATCGTCATTGACACTGGTACCTCTGCAGCAGTCCATTATGTGCTCGAGTAAATATTTTCAATCACTCAACATAGTATTATCCCAATTATTTGGGGTCAGCTAGGCAGACATCATATTCAAGTTAACAAATTAAGCAATACAAGAGTAAGCATCCTCATCAACTATGTTCATTTCGAGCAGGCAATCAAACTAGGTATAAGGGCAGATCCCTTAGAAAGAAGTTTGATGAATCTAGGCCTCTTGAATACTCTTATGGAGATCCCGCTTGCTTTTACATCAAACAATCTACAAAAAAATATGTTATTTGGATTGTTAAACCTGATCTTTTCTTTCTTTTTCTTTTTTTCTAACTAGCAGGTAAACCAATCACTCAAAGGAACAGGCTAATCCTCCTGGACACATAATCGACATGCTTTATTTGTTAATGGACAAATCTCTGCGAAACATTACTCAAGCTAATCATCAGTTCCCTCAATGTGTAACTAGGTCAAAAACTTAAACATAGAGGATGCATCAATTCGCCAGGCATGAATCAAAGACAAACTTAGAACAACATGGCATCAAACAATAAGTAAAGAATCACATGACGACGTGACGAAAAATGAAACTCAAGAACATTGGAGACTTCATAATCAAGTAGAAACAATTAGCACTAGCATTCACCAATTGTCCACTACTGCTAGATCGAAAAATACATGGCAAATAGATAAAGCAAAAAACCATAGTGGACAGCATACCTCCGTGAGAAAGGAAGCCTTAGGAATAGGTGTGACATTGTGTTGGCAATATCAGGCATAACAAACTGATATAAGATAATTTGAATGATAGCAAACCACAGGTTCTTTGTAATCCCTTCAGCTGCATGTCGAGCCACAGCATGCCCAACCTATTAATCAAAATAATAAGAAAAAAGGCGCCAACCGCACTAAATTCAGATTAGTAAGTGATCAAACTTTAAGCAACAATCCTATAAAATGAGAACAGACAACATACTTCATGCCCAATTATGGTCGCAATCTCTGCATCAGACTTGAAATGTTTAAGCAACCCAGTAAACACAACAATTTTCCCACCCGGTAAGCAAAAAGCATTAACAACAGGCTCATTCACCACCAAGACCTCCCAATTCAACCCCTCCAAATGCCTCGTCACAGGCCGTGACCCCTCCTCTATACCCTTTTTCCTACTCTGTTGAACCCACTTATCATCAAGAATCTCATCTTCTTTATGCCACTTCCCCTCAGAATTCTCACTCAAAGCCATCAAAGTCTCTTCCCCACTGGTCTCATGAGGATCAACGGTCTCCAATGCATACACATGATTATTGCCCACCTGCTCTTTCCTCAACCCTCTTTGTAAAGCTTCAATTATATCTTTTGATATCAATCTAACCCTCACACTGTCTGGGTGAATCGCCGGAAGTATTTTTCCTTTGAATGTCCCTTTCATTTGATCAAATTGTCTCTCTCCCAGCTGTAATTCAAGACTTGGCGACAGAATCACGAAATGCTTTCGTTTAGAATATGGGACAGTCTCCAAATGCCCAAAGTATACAGTGATCAAAATCCCTGAACCCACCAAAGTCACAATCAACACAACCTTTGGATTCTTGAACCATCTTCGAGGCCCTCGTGGCCGAAAATGGCGAACCTGGTTTCGATCTACATAGTAATATCTCTTTGCACCATGAAGAAAAGGGCTATATTGATTCTGCCTGAGTCCTAATTGAAAACCCAAGTTCCTAGAAATCGGTGAAGAATAAGAAGAAACCCCAGAAACCCTAGATTGATTCAAATAGGGTATCGTAGAAAAGTACCGGTTGGCTTCTTGAACAGACTCTCGAATTGGATTTGTGGGCACATCCGGATTTCTGGGTCCAATCTTCGAAGTGAAATTTCGAAGCAAATCGAAAGCAAACTTCGATCTTCTATACCATCCCATAATGTTGTGCAATATTCTATAATCATTCAGAACTCAAAATGGGTATCACAAAAATCATTCAAAGATTTATTTTTCCCCCCAATGACAACTTTTTCGGCATGTATAAACAAGGGAAGAGAGAGAATACGGAAGAGGGGAAGATGATATGAGAACTTTGTGTGGGCCGCTTGATCGGTGAAAATAGGAGAACGCCGTGGTCCCCGCGGACGTTTCTGGAAATCTTGTTTGACAAGTTTCGTTAAACTTGCAGAATGCAGAGTGGGCATAGCCTGTGGCGTACGTACATAATCGGTTTTTTTTTTTTGGGCTGTAATTGGGCCAAGTTTTTCAAGTTTAAATTTGGGTCTATCAAACTTATCTTTTTAAACAAATCTTAAAAAAATTTTAAACTCAATTTATTTAAAAAATAAATCAAACTTTCTAAAAAAACCATTCAGATTCAACTCATTTAGAATACAAATCAAACTCAAATCGAATTTTATTTTGAATTTTATCCAAACCGAATCCGAGTAGTTCGTCTCCCGTATCTTCCAAATCCTCACTTTATATCTTCAAAGATTAAATTTCTTACATTTCACCCAAAATACATATCAAAAGTGTTACAATTTAACTCTTCTATTAGCTTCCATTATCTTTTCAATCAAAAACCAACACAACTAACCAGAAGTAAAAGTCACATTGTGACACTTTCAATACATTGAGAGTGTAATATAAAAAATTTAATCTTTAAATATACAAAATAAAAATCTTGACATTTTTCAAAGCTCAAAATGCCTTTCACTGCTTTTTTTCTCGAGCTCTCGAATCCAATTCTAGAACGATAGTCATTAGTTCAACATGTGCATTTAGTTTTGCACTCGATTCACGGTATCCTACACCAGCTCATCCATTCAGCTTCCAACTCGTAAGACTACTAAAATAGATTTCACCTTCAACATCCGCGTCTAGTACTAGTGGCCTGGCATGGCAGCTACCGCTGGTGTCCAGGAGTAACAGCTACCACATAACAATTTGCATCACAGCAGCATAATTAGGATGAAAATTTTGTAAAAATTATTAACTCAATGTCCCAAGTTTGAATCTCGCAATAAATATTCTAATTGATCCAATCCAATATCCCCCGTTACAAGTGATTGCACGCATCCTAAGTTTACCAATCCAAATGACATGTGGCTGACCCAAAAAATTCAAAAAAGATGAACGCCGAGCACAAGTAAGCTGCAAATGAAGAACTTATACTACAGCTACCCTCTTTGTTTCGTTTTCCTCAGAGATCTGAAAAAACAAAATATGGTGCATAGAAAAACCCCCCATACAATCAAAAAAATAGATAAAACAATTTAATAGAACACAAGAAGGAAAAATCACCTATAATTGGCAAATCTAACCTTTCAGTTTTCTAAGTAAAACTGAACATATAACATTTTCTTCGTTACCACAAAATTGTTAGGCCTCTCAAAGCTCCGTTGATTACTCTACATTATGTAACAGTTTCAGAGCTCTTCACCATTTGTTGCGGCTGTTGCCACGTCCTCTCCCTCCAGTAGAACCACTTCGTCGGTCAGAAAAACCTCCTCTCCCACCTCTTCCTCCAGAGAACCTACCACCACTGCCACCTCTCCTATCAGAAAAACCACCACGACCGCCACCTCCAAATCTTCCCCCTCTTGACTGGTCTCTCTCTTGTAAGCGTGGCAATGATTTCACCACCTCTAAGCTCACACCAGCAGCATTTTCTTGACCTGCAACCCCAGAAGATGGGAAATCAAAATGAAATCTTATTAGAGCTATGCCAATGAGATAAATCAGTATTTCTCGCTAACTAAATTAAAACAAAGGCAGCAATACAACTCCTGGTTGTTAAACATTGTTCGGAACTATTCAGAGCATGAAATTTTGCGAGCAAATATTTCAGATGACAGTAATGCTAAACTGAAGACATGCTTGCCGGCTACAATGATCCTCTCTACAGCAAGGCATGCCCCTATTCAAAAACTTAGTTATGCAGGAAAACAATAAAGAACATACCAGCAAGGAATGTGTCCAAATCCTCATCAGACACATCAAACACGGCCCCCTTTCCATCAGCAGTCAGAGCAAGACCCTTAATTGACTCGACTTTCTCTTCAGGTAAAAACCTCCTCAAGACACCATAAGCAAAGCTGAAATATCATGATGTCGAGAGAAAGAAAAAAAGTGTCAGACACAGAACAATTCAGGGCCAGCAGCATTAACCATCAGAATCTCATCTTTTTTATTTGAACAAGTCATAAGATGATCAAGAGTGCTAAACCAACTTCCTCTTGCTTTATCAAGGAAGAATCCAGTGTGCAGATTATCAAAATCACCCACAAATTCCAGACCAGCAATGGTGGTAGCCAGTGCTAAATGTTGCACATCCCAATACACGGCATGAGACATTCACAATTGGACCGAGCAACTAAATATCACTCAACAACTTGCTTTTGAGCCTAATAAATGAGGCAAAAACTCTTTAACTCTCTTATGCCGGAACCACCACCGGATGGATCCTCTGACAAAGATTATCAACACTAGAAAACTAAAAGCAGTGAACTTTTTACTAAACCATGTTCAACAAAATGCCCCATGACTAGTGTTCCTCAATGATATATCATAACACGTGTAGTACACATGTATAAAAAGTGAAAGAATAGGTTTCAGGTGCTCACGATGGTGTGTAGATGGGTCTTCCAGCCTCAAGAAGTACTGTGACATAGTTCTCCATGGAAGTGAGGAGTGACCTACTGTTGATCTCGGTATATCCCTGCACAACAAATAGTAGGCCCACTATTTGTCAGCAGCTATTAACTAAACTTTATGATTTACATAGGAAAAGGAAACAGAAGAACTCACAGCAGCCTTGGCAAGTGCCTTTGCAAGCAGTTCCACTGGTGATAGACCGGAGGTATTCAGTAGCTCCTCAGCAGCAGCTTTAAAGGACGGAATAACACTACAAAATTTTTAATATTTATAAGAATATCTGGATTGACAAAAGCTAAAGCATTTATTCAAATAACACAAATAGCAAGAATTTTGTTCGGAGAAGTACACAAATAGCAGTTACCTATCAGAGATTTGGGTGATTGTTTCTGCCGCCTCTGCACCAGCTGCTTTAGCAATATCGGCCGGCTGAGGAGCAGATATATGCTCAAATTTCACGCCAGATTCTCTTTCTATCTTAGAAAAATTTGATTTCCTTGGATCATAAAGCATTACAGCAACACCCGTATTCCCTGGAGGAAAAATAATACACTTCAACTCCAATACCCCAAACATTCAAACATCGGGATCAATGAAAAACCTAATATCAGAAATTTACCAGCCCTCCCCGTCCGCCCTGATCGATGAATATACGCTTCGACGTCACGTGGAGGTTCACACTAAAGCATAAACACCAATGCAGATATATTTAGCATAGATACATACAACTCAAAACAAAATAGTCATAATCTAAATATGATATAAAAGACATACCTGGATTATCAACTGGACGTCGTTAATGTCCAATCCCCGTGCAGCTACATTTGTGGCCACTAATGTCAGGAACTTCCCTGATCTGAACCCAGAAAGTGTGACCTAGAAGTGTTGCAACACATTTTGATCCATCAATTAAAAAGGTCATATGAGATATCAAGTTTGATATTCACAGGAGATAGTGAAAAATCCGTTCAATAGGCAATAAGAAGCAAGGTTGGCTACAAAAGGAAACTTTAGTGAAGTGTGAACAACATACTCCTGTATGCATTCAACATTACAAAAACCTCGAAACAGAAATTTGTACTTGAAGAATAACTCATTTGCACACTCTTACTACTGAAGATCGTTCATGATGTTAGGGCAAGCAGAAGACATGACAAGACATATTTAGCTGATAAATGTATTTTTTCGAATCTTCCAAAGAATAGATAAATGCATTTTTCAAAAGAAGCAATTTAATTGCAAAACAATGTTAACCCCTATAACAGCTATAGATAACTGCCCAAAACAGCTTGGTTATACTTAAACATGAGTTTAAAGTGCCTATTTCTTTTGATACAGCACACCAAAAGACAAAAAGAAAATCCCTGCAAGAAACAAACTAATTTCAGAAATATTTTACAGGCCTTCTAGTTCACAGGCTATGAAGAAAAATGCAGTAGAATCTGCCTTTTACCTCACGTTGAGACTGTTGTATGTCGCCATGCAAGGCTCGTGCCCCAGGCAATAAGCCAGCAAGTTGAGAAGCAGAATCCTTTGTCTCGGTGAAAATAATAGTGCGGCCTCCACTGAATCAAAATCATCGATGGAAGATAAACATCTTTATAAACAATATCTAAAAATCGAAATCAAAAAGTGATGTTGTCACGAGATAAGTAGGGCAACATCATTATCATCAACCAACCTGCTATAACAGCGAATGACATCAGGAATAAGCTGGGATCTGGCTGAAGCCGAGCAGGGAAGAACAATATGCCTCACATTAATACTAGCTTTCATTTTCTCATTACCAACAAGGTCTGCAGTCTTCTTGTCTGGTTTGAGGAACTTAGATGCAATCTGACCATGCAAAACAGAGAGAGGGCTTCAAACTTTTATTTGGTTTTGTAACACCTAATTGTTTCATTAATAAAGTTTTAAAGTATCATTTCTTATCAAAAAAAATAGCCATAACGGTAAGGAAACGAACATGTTTCACCCAATCTGGCAACGTGGCACTGAAGAGGAGTGTTTGAACTTTGCTTGCATCCTTTACCTTGCCTTCAAAACGCCAATAATGGAGAGTTAGTAACACCATTTTACATTACATAAAGAAAAATTCAAGATCACACAGAAAACATAACCAGTTCAATGGTGTCAGATAAATATATATACCTTCGCCATTAGAACTCTGTAATATGGTCCAAAATCTCCATTAAAATCAACCCAGGGCACTGTTTAAAATAAATTACATACCTAGAATAAGTTCAACATCTTCAACGAACCCCATCCTCAGCATTTCATCAGCTTCATCAAGGACACGAAACTTTAATGAGCTGAAGTCAATGTTTCCTCTCTCGATGTGATCCTACACCAAGATTTTCATGGAAGTTGGCATCACTTTAACAAATACATAAAAGTGATATCACAGCAATATATTATAAAATCACTTCTTAAAACTAATAGGATTCAAATTTAATTAAAGAAAAGGTTACCTTAATCCGGCCAGGTGTTCCTACCACTACATCAACCCCTCTTTTCAATTGAATTTGTTGAGATTGGTAAGGAGCACCCCCGTATAAACAACATGAACTCAGACCCAGTTCCCTACCATAGACTTCAAAGTCAGCAAACACCTATAATAAAGATCAAGAAAAAACACAAATAATAAGCCATTTATATCATGGAAAATATATTGTTAAAAGATAAAAGTTCCCAACACTAAGGCTTGCACAATACCTGAGTGGCCAATTCTCTAGTTGGTAAGAGTACAAGAACACTCGGTGCTCTCCCATATCCAGTCTTTCGTGATGCTTTCGTAGGCCCATTTATCAAAGATTCCAATATGGGTAACACAAAGGCCAACGTTTTCCCCTGTATTATTGCAAGCATGCCAAAAGGAATTAGTATTGAGTACACTATCATTAAAAGGAAGAACAACAAAAATCTGGAGGAATTGGCAAATATCAAATGCTACATGACCTATTGAATTACATGTACATTCAGAGGCCAGCCCATATTATAACCTTTTAATACACAACTTTAGAATGCTAAAAAAATCATTGCAGCCTATAGTCAACTTCTTCATCCAGGATAAGCTTATCTCATGCACTTGAGGATCGGAAACTCAGAATATGCAGAGCAGTTAATTCACTCCAGTCAAATTGGCAATGATCTTAACCAACCCACCAAAACAATAACAACAACACAATAGAATGTCACCCATGTTTGGACATAGCCAGGATTCAATTAAGGAGGATGACTGATTGGCCAGCGAAAGTTTTAGACCCAAGCTCATAAATCATCTTACTATCTAACACATGCAAAATAGAATCTACCCAATCTAGTTTACAATTGCTATAATCGGCCAGAAGCTGCACAATATCATTCTCATTACTCAGAATTGTCACTGTAGCATCATGGAGTATTTGCACAACATCGAGTTTAAGAAGCGAACAAAAAACCCAGTCTAACTTAACAAACTCCAAACCATTCAAGTGATGGGCTAACAAGCAGAAACAAAAACACAAATATGGAAAATTATCTCATACCTGACCGGTACGTGCCCGACCAACCAAATCTGAACCATCCAAAATGGTATCAAAGGTCATAGCTTGAATAGGAAACAAAGCCTCAATCCCTTTAGAGTTCAACACCTCTTTTAGCGGCTTCGAAATCCTAAATTTCGACAGGGCGTTCGGATTCTCCTCTTCCTCAACGTCATCATCGTCCTCGGTCAACTTCATCTTTTTCTTCGTCTTCTTCTTCTCCTCCTCGACCTTCAGATTCATCGGTTCAACCAACTCTGAGCTCGTCTCACTCTTCCCTTCCTCGTCATCATCAATTTCAAACGCCTTTCGCTTCTTCTCTTTCTTCTTAGTACTCTTCTTCTCCAACCAAATCTGTTCCGAATTTTCAGAATCAGACTCCGAGTCTTTCGAATTGGCTTTCGGTTCCTTTGATTTTTTCTCTTTCTTGGTCTTCCTATCAACTGAAGCATCGAGCTTCAAGGTTTCGACGCTCTTCATCTTCTTCTTCTTCTCCTTCTTGTCTTTGGGGCTTTCGGGGAGAGATTCGTATCCGGCAAGAGAAGGCATAACTATATTTAGGGAGATCCGTACGTGTGTGTGTGTGTGTGTGTGAGAGAGAGAGAGAGAGAGAATAGAGTTGGAAGAGTTCTCCTGCTTGGAAGGGTGTAGCAGTGAATTGCAGAAGCAGGAGAACAACAGAGAGGAGGAATGAGGTTTAGGGTTTGTGGTCTTATACGCTGGGACGGTGGAGCATTTGTGGGCCGCTGGATGACGAAAACCTATGCTAACGGGGTGATCACCGTTAGATTGAAAAACTTCGAAATACTTCAGAAGAAAAGTTTTAGGTAAATTACACTTACCTTACTTGAAGTTTGTCACTTAACTATTTATACCTCCTCATATTTAATATATTATACTTAAATCCTTAAATTTTATCCTCTCGTATAACACATATCTCCTATCACCAATTTCCGTTAAAGTAGCTGTTAAAAATTCATTATGTTATGATATATAAAAATAATTTATCAAACTAACTTTCTTAAGCCAAACATTTGAAACATATTCTCAATTAACCAACTTTGACTCTATTGTCACATTTAAGAAACTTCAAGCACTAAAGATCGTCAGACGCGAAGGATCATTAAATGCCCCAAAGTGTTCTTCATATGAAGGAGAACAAACTCAATAAAGCCTAAAGGTGTGACATACACTCCTGGAAGCAACTAATGCGAGAAACCTTTTATACTCAACTAGATGGATAGTTTAGTTATTGTAAAGAATTTCAGAAAATATCTAGGGGCATTTAGGTCTTTTATTTTATTCCGTTGCATATGTTGATTAGTCGTAATCCACAAGAGAGGTAAGTGTAATATGTCAAATATAAGGGATTTACACTTTAAGAGGTCAGAGTATAATTTACCCAAAGTTATATTACATTTTTGAAAAGGTCAAGGACTGACGAGAAATGATGCAATATTCTTAGCGCGAGGAAATACCGGGCAAGTAATTTATGGAGTTATTTATTTTATTTATTTGTAATGATTTTTGATAAAATTTCACACAGAATTTTATTTTTTAATATTTTCTTTCTATTCAGGGAGAAGTTAAAGTAATTAATTAAAAAAAAATAAAAAAAACGGTTAGTTGGCATGGGAGATTATTTGGACCACTTAGAAGAATATGAGGCGATAAAACTTTGTATTTTAGTTAAACAAATTAAAATTATGCATAAAAAAATGGATTACTCAAGTCTTCTCACTTGAATAAAAGGGAGTTAGAAAGTATCCAAATCCAGAGCCTCAATACTGATTTGTATACCAAAATAGGCAAATTAACAATGGTATTATGCTACTTTTTCTTCTTTTTTTTGTCAAAAATTATTACAAGAGAAGGGAATGACAAGGATAGAATATGCGATCTTAAGATCAAATAACAAAAGAGTGACTATTAGATTAATCGTTAACCTCTATGTTGTTGATTCATTGATGAACACATAGGCGGTGGGAGGCAGAGGCAGGGGCAGGGGCAGGGTGGGCACGTGCCCCCCCTCAAATATTTTTTTTTATTTGTTAGGTATATGTATTATATATTATACATATATATTATGTGTACCTCTCATTTATATTAGGCTCACATTATTTATCTAAAATAATTAAAAAATTAAGTCTATTAAAGCAAAAAAAATTAAGCTCAATATTATATACTCAAACTTATTAAAAAATCAAATATTTGATTTATCACAATTCACTTAAACTTATTAAAAAAACAAAACTTTTAGCCCAACATTAAAAACAAAATTTTTGGCCCAACATTAAAAACAAAACTTTTAGTCCACCTATCATTAAAAAATAAAACTTTTGGCCCATTTGACTAAAATCTATCTTATTTTTCCTTTTTTTTTCTCTCTCTGTCTCACTCACTCCCGTCTAGCCATTGCCCAACCACAAGAAAACAAGAAGAAACAGAGAAAAACTTAACACACGAGAAGCTCAGTTCCTTCAGTTTTTTTGTCCTTTCTTGCACCAACCTATAAAATTATTTTATATATTATATTTACCCCCTAATTTTTTGGAAATTTTAATAATGGTTCTAGTCTTTCTTTTTTTTTAAATAAATTAGTAGACCACTAACTCACTAAAATAAATGTTAGTTTTGGATTGAGTCAATGTTCTATTTGTACATTGACGAAAATATAATATTTCTCTTTATCTAACACAATTGTCGTTACTTTTTAAGAATAATTTTTTATTTTTCATTTACCATTTTTTTTAGTAATTGTAGTCTATAACCTAATAAAATACGATTGTATACGAAAAACAAAATGTTGTAACCCAAAAATATTTCAAACTATTTTGAATAAAAAATTTCTTTATAAGATTGATAATGATCTCAATTAAATTTTGTAACTAAATAAAGAATAATTTTACTATGTGTTTGTGATTGTGTGCATTGATAGAAAATTTGTGAAAAATTAATTTACATTTAATTCATATACAAAATTTTAGAAATTAAAAAAAAAATATATTGTATTGAAAAATATATAATTAGGTTAAAATGCACTAAAAAATTATTTTGTGTCTTTTTATTAAAATTTTGTTTCGGCTAAATAAAAATTGAATTTACTATTTCACAATAATTTAGTGTTGATTCTTACTTTTTTTTTTACTTTTTTTAATTATTGAACTGAATTTTTTTGTATTAATTTTGCCTAAATATTTTTTTAGATCAGTTATATTTTGCCTCTATCATAGATATTAATGGCTCCGCCTTTTGGCAACATATATATATTTTTTTGGAATTTTTTATATTAAATGGATTTCATATAACAAATATAATATAATAAACATAAATATATTATATAGTATGCATAATTAAAGTGCCCACCCTGAACAAAATTCTTGGCTCCGCCCTTGGATGAACAATAAATTTGGATCGAGATAATCTCTGTTAAAACAAAAGTGCATGATCATCGAGCGTTAGATCAGTTAGTGAGGGACCTTTGTCGCCCTTATAGTCTTACCCGACTTGAATCCAGATTAATCGAAGTCCAAAATAATTTTGGAATACCGGATAGTCTAAAAAAAAAAAACAGGAGTGCATGATCAAACAAGAAATGCGGTGCTTTGAGAGCGGCACACAAGTATCTCAAGCACTGTTCATCCTTAACGCCATCTCTACAGTGGTCACCCTCTACTGCAATATGATAGAAATATTTTGGAATTCACAAAAGAGCACCACTCTCCAATTGTGGAGACATCCCTAGTCCCAAGTAGAGGGAAATATACACCATCTGTATACACCCTATGACTTTTCTAGTTAAAGAATCAAGCTATAACATAGAGAAAGTCCTGGTTCTAATGTTCTACACCCTCAAAATCACCCCTGAAGAGAGAAAAATGCAAACAAGGTTACATTCAAGACAATTCCACAACTCTGCTTAGGCATAAGGTACATTCCGGTAAACAAAGTATAAATGTTAAATCTTTGCTTTGTGAGGGAAACACTCAAACAGATGGAGTTGGAA
Source organism: Ilex asprella (assembly GCA_023539305.1). Taxonomy (NCBI): domain Eukaryota; kingdom Viridiplantae; phylum Streptophyta; class Magnoliopsida; order Aquifoliales; family Aquifoliaceae; genus Ilex; species Ilex asprella. The sequence goes on along the minus strand of CM042201.1, from coordinate 19,328,087 downwards.
ATAACCATCACATTGAACATAAGAAAAGCTTTCTCCAACTGGGCCTCCTTTCTTTTCTCGCAAAAATAGAGATCATTCAAATTTCACTCGCATAAAGAGACAATCTTCCTCATTCAGTATCTATGCGCCGGGTTATCAACGGGTCCCGTTATTTAACCCAAAAAAATAAGCTCAATAGTTGGCTCGCCTGAGCCAGAGCCCAATTGAATTTGCCCTATACCCGTTACCCGCCCCAATAACCCCCCCGTCAAGCGCAA
>CM042201.1:19306646-19322132 GCA_023539305.1 Ilex asprella | reverse complement strand
TATATATATATATATATATATATATATATATATTTATACCTAACATATATATTCAAATTCATGTTAATGTTCATGTTATGTTACTGCTTTTGTTGAGTATGTTACTGTTCATTTACTATTAATTTAAGTATGTTACTATTTTTTTGTTAAACATGTTACTATTATTTTAAGTATGTTACTATTTTTTGTTGAACATGTTACTGTTGTTATTTTTTAAAAATATTAATATTGAATGTTTAATTTTTTTATGTTTAAATGTTATTATTTTTGTGTGTTTAAATGTATTATTTTTTGTGTCCAAATGATAATTTTTTTTTGTATTTGAATGTTACTATTCTTTATTTTTAATGTTACTCTATATATATATATATAAAAGAGAGAAGAAGATTTTTAAAATTAGTCAAACTCTTAATCTATATATGGATATAGATAAATATGAGAGAGAAAATACTTTAATGTTAATCAAACTCCTAAAATTTAGGATTTTTTATTTTTTAGTTTTATTTCACTTCTAAAGGGAAGGGATAGTATGGTAAAATTGACAAAAACGAACTTCATAACAAATAAGTTTATTTGACGGACTTAAGTCCAAACAAGTCCATATAAGGGGACCGACCTCCAAATTTCCCTTCTTTGTACAGTTCCTCGTCCTTGAGAAAGCCCACCCAGAAAGAAAACAAAATCAACGCTAGTATTGAGGTGAATTAGATTGGTTCCAATAACCCTTTATAGATTCCATTAAACCTCTATGGGTGTGTTTGGTACGGGGGTTTGGGAACATGAGTTAGGGAGTAAACTCCCTTAAACCCATGTTTGGTATATGTAAAGTATGGATAGGATTTCAAAACCGACCCGATCATGAAACCCTCATTCATGGGTTTCATGAAACCCAAGTGGGAGGTGGGTTTCATATATGGGTTTGTGATTTAACATACAAATATCATTTATACCCCTATATATTCTATATACCTTATATATATAAATTGGATAAAGGGCAAAATAGTCATTTATATACAAATATACTGCCATAATAATCATATATCCCTGCACATACCAAATATGGTATGGATAGCATTAAATGTTGAATCTCATCTTTGAATCCTATCTTTGAGTCAAACTCGAGTTTAGACAATCCAATCCAAACTCCTCCCAAAAAATATACCAAACACACCCACACCCTATGTGTTCAGGCGATAACAACAAATTAGTTATAGCATTGGGAAACTACAGAGCTCAAAGAAATCCAAAGCAAGTATTGAGTACATTGCTAGGTAGACATCATTCGCATGAAGAACATTTAAACCGCCAGTTCTCAAAACTGAGCAAGTGAACAAGACAACAAATATACCATAACATTTACTGCTTCTTCACGAGCAAAGGTCCAACATTATCCCCAGTGGCTTTGTTGTGCTTCACATGGCTTCCATCACATAGCGGGAAAGTCCCAGACCTCCAACACCTGCACCGAAAGGACCAATTACAGAAATCAAATAATTATGAAGCAAATGAAATACAGGATCATCAGAGACATTTTGCAAAGCACAATTCAGCATCTAATCAAGCACCCCCACCCCCACCCCCCAACACCCCACACCCAACAGGGGAGAGGGGGGGTTAGTCTTGTCTCTAGCAATTTGAAATCGGGTGTGAAATGTAGATCAAACAGTTGTGACAATGGTGCTGCAGGGAAATGGTCTTTCACCATATTTAAAAATTAGGATTTACACAGACACCAAGTTGTACTCAGTAGTTATAGTTTCTCATGTTCTAGCAATCTGAACAAGATTAAAAAGCCATCCAGATAATGTATCTTCATCTATATTCAATCCAATAAAAAGACAGATATTATATCTCTATTTCATAGCCCTGAAGATTAAAACCGATATCTAGGGTTTCCTTGATCTAAGAGGCATCAAAATTTCACATAATCGGGCTAAAACGATAAAACTTGGTTAATTGTCAGTAGAATCTGAGACCAGAACGATTACCTGCAGTAAGCGGTAAGGGGCTTTGAGAGTTCGCTAACGATCACAGAGTCCACAACTTTATCTTCGGTCTTCCGAATCTCAGGGTTTATTGTATTTCCCTCCGCCCTAACCACCACCATCCGCCGCCTCGGTCCCGACGCATCGGAAGAGCGAGTCAAGTGGGTCCCAACTCTATCTCCGGTTCTCCTATTGAGAGAGTCCGGCGAGGATATACCGTAAGAAAACCCAGCAACCACCGTAATACCAATTGAGGCCATTGTGTTTTCTAAATTCTCCCTGGTGTTTCGGACAGGAGAGAGAGAGTTTGGTGAAAACCTGAAAGGAGCGAGTCGGTGATGAACTTGTGGAGCGCACACTCCCTTGCGATTGAAATGCGACTCGGGTGGATGCTATAACTTTGACTTTGCTCGTTTTGTCTTTAGCATTTACCATTAAATAAAAATGAAATTATGTTTTAGACCCTGAAAGTGGTGTTTGGATACCCACGAGAGGATTGAAATTGATTGGAATTCAAATTCAATCCAACTTAATGTAAAATAGTCTAAATTAGCGGAATATAAAAATGAGATTTAAATCCTATCCCATCTTTGGATAGATTTCATTTGGTTTATGGACTCCATCGACATATGAAACTAAAACATATTAAAATGACTATTTCACTTTTGTGTAAAACAATGTGATCCAATCCTATATCATATTTATAATATAATGAAAAAAAACTCAATTCATTAGTATTATTTTTTTTATAGAAAAAAAATATAAATCAATAAATTACACATTTTTAAAAAATATTGCAATAAATATTTTGTTGAGTTATTTAATTTAATTTGTACAATACACTTTTAATCACAAAAATCATCTAAGGCATCATGAAAAAAAAATCCAACATAAAAACAATGCACATGTCGATACAACTTAAGCGTAAGTCGTTATTTGTTTATTTGTAGAAAATTTAAAGTTGTGTGTTTAAAAATAAATTTTAATTATTTAAATTGACTTGAATATCCCTGACCGTAAAATTAAAAAAAACAACAAAGTGAAAATGTGGCATGTGGAGGAAAAATGTGAGATAGGAATATAGCTAAGGGGTTGGAAGTGTACTAGGCAGAGGTGAAATGGTAAAAGGTAGTGTGTATTTTATCGGCTGAAAGTGAATCCCGAAGATAGTGTGGGATATCATTGTCCAAATGAGAGGGGATAATGAGGCTGAAAAATTACGGTCATAGTTTTTGAAAACCAACGAATATCTAGCCTGAAAATCCATTGCCAAAGCAAAGATAACTGGTGCCTGTACCTTAATATTCAATCCCACATGGTGTATCCACCTTCATCAAGCCATCCAAACACTACTCAAAAGTTTGCAATTGATTTGTAGTTATCGTAGTGTTTCTATCATTATGGAGTCTGTAGAACAGGGTTATTTTTGCGAAAGTTTAGCTCCCCCTCTCAAACGAAAAAACTCTTATATTTGTATTCGCTCTTCCTCCCTTATCCCTCTTTCTCTCTCACACACATCTATCTCACTGTTATTCTCTCTCTTATGGTGAATATCTCTCCTTTCCCTCTTGGCTCCACCATTGCTAACAAACAACCACCTCCACTGTCGGTGTCTCTCTTTCTCTCCATCTCTAGAATCAGTCACCGTAACACTATTCCAATTGCTGAGCATGCATACCGAAATCATAATCCACCTTCCCACAAACATGGATTCCACCACTATTTTACCCATTCCCAAGTTAGTCATTTTCAAGATTCATGAATTAGTGGAAGTCGTTTTTTTTTTTTTGCAGGTGATACAAATCAAATTTTATGGCTTTCAATTTTTCCATTTTTGCTTCCATTTAGACTTTAATTCACACTTTCATTTCAATTTTTTTATTATGGTTCTCCCTTGGTTTTTCATGTTGGATTTTCGACAAAAAAATTGGAATTGAGCTTGGGTGTGGTGCTTGTGTTTTTTATTTCATGATTGGTCATATGTAGTGGGTATGACATTAAGTTGTGACAATGAAATTGCTATGACTGGATTGGTGGGAGGGTTGATGGTGTAGTGGGTGAACTGGTGTGGAATTTCTGATTGAATCTCTCACTACTGCCTCCCTAAGGTTTTACTAGTGCGAGGGTACAATTTGTCCATAGGGTAATGTGCTCATTTTGCTACGTGTGGGGATTGTGTTTAATGCCCAGACAGGGGCATATAAATAAAAAAGAAAAAAAAAGTTTAATATGCCTCTATTACTAACGTCGCGCGATTTAATTGAATATAAGACCCCAACGATTTGATCACAAAACTAACAAGTAACAACCCAACCGACGACGCCTTTGCCTTCAATCTACGAAACACAGCTCTTTTCTCTCTCAAATTCTTCATACGAGTGGCGATTCTCTGAAGAACTCTCCCTCCCTCTCTCTCCAATGGCGAGGATTTTCGCGAAGAGAGAGACATGTGGACTCTTGATTGCTATCGCGTTGATGGCGTTTTGTGGCAGGACAACCGTTTCTGCGAGATCTGAAAAGGAAATTAGGGAAAGGTTTTATGGTAATCTGCTCAATTCTTCGGCTCCGGACAACGGCGACGGTAGCATTGCGCAGATGTTTGATCGCGTTCTGGAAAAAGAATTCTCCGAAAATGATCAGCCTGAAGGTTAGGGTTTTTACTCTCAGTTTAAAATTGGTTTTTTCGAATGGAAACACTTGTTTTCCTAGAATATTTTCAGTATACACGCACAGACGGACTTCATTTCAAATTCGGTTTTGAAAAGTAGATATTTGTGACTTTTTTTTTCAAAAATATTGGCAAAACACTTGCACATAAATGTATATTTGTGTATATGTTAAATTTAAGTTCAATTTTAGATGTTATCGAATTTCTATAGTGCTGTCAAGTTGATGCATATCACTTACTTTCCTTCTACTAGGTTCTGATGGAAGCAGCTTCAACAGCAGCGTAGCTGATCAACAAGTAGGTTTCATTTTCCTTTTGAACCTTTTGGATTGGGGTCAGTTTCACTGACTATTAGGCTGATTAGTAGGTATTTCTGTTGTGAGTTTGTCTATGGTCAACTAGCTTGCATGAAATCTCAGGAACCTTTGGCAATATTGCAGCTACCACTAAGTTGTGGGGAATACATAATATAAATAAACAGAATACAGTTTGTGGGCGTTGTTTACTTGATTCATTTCCGTCATGCAGGACAAAAAAGCTTTATTGAAACTGAGCTGGTTGAATTTGATATTGCATACATGTTGCATGTCTAGAATCTGTTCTTAATGGGACGGTCAGGGACATGCATGTGCAGTTCAATTAGTCAATATAAACGGAATGTAACCTTCTGCTGTAATTCAGTTCTTCTAGTTTCAGTTGTTTCACAATTTCATTAGGCCCTTTTTTAGTTGTAGATAACTTCTCATTATCATTTTTCACAGGCTGTATTGGAGACTGTTGCTAAAATCACCCATGAGAAGATGAAGAAGAATGAAACTAATGAGGCAAAGTAAGGGAACATATATAATTTTGTTGGGAATTCAGGAAGTATTGCATAACTTGTAGATATATGTACAACAATTATAAGGGAATGTCTTTTAGCTGTCACTTTATCACATTTTGTCATCTAAGTTATACGTCAATTATATTTTGTCGCAGTGGTACTAGATCATTCCAGTTTCAAGATGTCTTTTCCCTGGAAAATGAAGGCTCTGATGATATGACTACCTTGATAGACAAAAAGGTGACTTGAAACTTAGGAAAGGATACTCTGTGTCACACGTGGGGCACAAGCGTTGAAACATCTGTTCTTTCTTCTACATTTAGCACATGCTGACTTGATTCACTTAATGGCAGGATAACGTGTTTGTGATGTCAAACAGGAAATCAAAGTATCCAATACTTCAAGTAGATTTAAGGTCAATCTCATTTTGTATTTCAACCTGAGTTCTACAAATAAGTAATACTACTCACAGGGTTATCATTGATGATAAGCTGGTGATACAATTACCTTAAATCTTTTGTTGTTTTTCTGATGTGTGGAATTATCATTGAAATTCTGTAGGCTAATTTCAGACTTGGTGGTTGTTATAGTTTCTGCTGCCATTGGTGGAATCATCTTTTCCTGTCTGGGACAACCGGTTTGTATCTATAATTGGTTGCTGCATTGTTTTGGCATCTGCTCTATTGGACAGTTGTTTTGACCTTTATCTTTTACATATATTCAGTGAGTGTCTGTCTTCAAATTTGTATAAATTACAACTTCCATGGCTCAATATGGTAGGTTATTGTTGGGTATCTTCTTGCGGGTTCGATTATTGGACCTGGAGGTTTGAACTTCATCAGTGAAATGGTACAGGTATATTCTCATGAATAATTCAATATCATTGCTTTTCGAGGAATTTATTATTTTTTACTCTCTCATGTGTAATTTGCTTGCTCTGTTTTGGTTTAAAAGTTGCATCCTCATAGATTGCAATTAATAAGGTATGATTGTTTAGAGGCCATTTAGAGAGAATTCTGGAGATCCTGTTCCTTCTGTTTAGATAGGAAGAAAGAAAAAGCTAGATGATAACTTGAATCTTTGTATTTTACTTTTGGAGAAGAATGAATAATCCAATTCAACTAAACTTTTGCAGTACTTTAATCTGGATGAACTATTATTTATTGGTGCATCTTTTTTTTTTTGGATAAGGAACAACACTTTCATTTTATTGAAAGAAATAAGAAGTGTGCATAAATGGTGGATAAGAAATCCTCCTAAAAGATAAAAAATTAAAGCAAATAAAACAAAGCAAAATTAAGGAATGCAAGCAGCTTTCCAGTTGTGTTGGAGAGCTGGTAGAGAAATATCGCGAAACTCATTGGTAACTACAGCCTGTAAAAATGCCAGACTATTATTTTTGACTGCTGTTATCAGACTACATTTTAAAGCAAATATATGGTAATTTTGGAGGTTGAATTTGTATGTCATTCCAGGTTGAGACTTTTGCTCAGTTTGGTGTTGTTTTCCTGCTATTTGCTTTAGGACTGGAGTTTTCTTTGACAAAGGTTTGCTAACGCGTGCTTATGATTTGTCATTGACCAATCACTTGAGGGTTTTTCTTCTTCACTAACTTCTCTGGAATCTTCCCGAACTTGTCACTGATGCAGCTAAAAGTGGTTGGTCCTGTTGCTGTTCTCGGAGGACTGCTACAAATAGTCATTCTTATGTTCTTGTGTGGCATAACTGCTATGGTATATTTCTGAGAACTCGCTTTTATACCTGTACAAGTCTATCAATTGAACTTCTTGATTTGAAATTGGTGCTGAGTTTCACAATCTACTGACTGACACAGTTGTGCGGAGCAAAGTTGTCCGATGGTGTATTTGTCGGTTGCTTCCTCTCAATGTCTTCAACAGCAGTGGTAAATTTTCTGATCACTTACTGATATTGTCCATCTTTTCTCTTATGGCTGCTACATTCTGACCATGGATGCTGTTTTGCTTACTTTATTTTAATAGGTGGTGAAGTTTTTGGTTGAGAAGAATAGTAATAACATTCTTCATGGTCAAGTGACAATTGGGATCCTTATTTTTCAGGTAATTCTGAAACGACTTCATTTTAGGTAGTAAGGCCATTAGTAACTAGATGACACTTGAGCCGATATGCTTGTTTTTCATTTTTTTTAGTTATATATTAATTCATTCCTTCACAATTGGTTTTTTCCAGGATTGTGCTGTTGGTTTACTGTTTGCTTTGCTCCCAGTTCTGGGTGGTAACAGCGGCATTTTGCAAGGAATGGCCTCAATGGGGAAGCTGTAAGTCAATATTATGCTCTAGATTTTGTCTCTCCATTCTTCTCATCTCATGTATTGCAGGCGCTTTCTTATTCTTATTATCGTCATGTGCTGTTGCTATAAGCTGAGACCTCAACTGTAGTAATTACAATATCAGCAGTCTCTTATTCTCCTTATCATCATGTACTGTTACTGAGGCCTCAACTATTGTAAATTTTTTGTCAGCACACACTATCCACTTTTTTTTTGGCTTAAGTGTCTACTTTGTGAGTGCACACATTCAAGCACACTTTCAAGTGTGAACATGGTCATACGAGTTTTTACTTTTTTTTTATTCGATTCAGGCTGCTGGTTTTGTCCTTATATCTCACTACTGCATCTGTTTTGACTTGGTCATTTGTTCCTCGATTTTTGAAGTTAATGACACATCTATCATCTCAAGTAAGTTATTACCTTTGTTTTGCCATGAATGAAATTTTGATGTCCCAGTAACCATTCTTGTCATGTAATTCACTTCTCTTTTTGTTTTCTTCAAGTTATGATTATATGAATATAAGTGATTCTAAAATATGAGTCATTTAATCTTGTTGGCACAGTTAGAGGGATTTGTGCAGATAATATGTTTTCACAGGAATTTGATCTTTAGCTATGGAATAGTGGGCAGTTAATTAAAAGGAAAATTAATCAACTCATACAAGATGAGTGACGAACTATTGCTGGATTTTTGACAATTCGGAGGCTTATTGACCCCTCTTCATTCTGAAACGAAATCACCTATCCCAATGGGTGGTGCCTTAAGGTTTCAAAGTCAGAGTTTTGAAATGTTTGCCTATCTTAGATATTAACAGAGACATTTGGAATGACACCTTATTTTGTTTCATTTAGTTGCATCATGTTCTTTGTTTATCACCAGCCAATCTGTTAGTTTCTATGATGGCAATTTAGATGTGAAGATCCCGTTTTAATCAAGTGATTGGTATACACATAAGTTTAAATATCCTGAAAAGCATTCATATGTACTTTTATACCCACATGTAAATGTATACTTGAAGTTTGGGTTATTCAACTCCAATGCAACTTATCAACCAATCTAACATTTGACAAGTATCTTATTCATATTTGAGTAGTATCTGAATGAATTTTGGATTTAGACACAATATCTTCCTTTTGGGATTAAATTCACACACAAATAGATTCAGCCAAAACCAAATCAGCTGTAGTTCTAGTTTATTTGCTGGAGCTACTATGGGACATAATCTTTGGTGAGATATTGTGGTGATAAAGAGTAAAATGTTGGAGTGAACCATCGACTTTAGTTAAGGAGTATCCACTTCTGACATAAAATTGTGAATATAATTTACTGGTTCAGACTTCTGGTCTGATTGGATTAACCCAACTTGCCTGCTTTCCTTGTTTGCTGATTGGATCTGATGGTAACTATTTGTCCATTTCCTGTTAAACTTTGTATTTTGCTTTGTGTGGCTTTGTTTACTTTTTCGTTTTGACTGATGTTTTATTCCTAAAATTGCATTCATCTGTGATCATCAGACTAATGAACTTTACCAGCTGGCTGCAGTGGCTTTTTGCTTGTTATCTGCTTGGGTAAGAACAATATATCACATACCCTCTCTCATGAATATTTGTTTATAGTGGTTAAAAATTTGTATCTTGCTTAATTAGATTCTTCCTTGGTCATCAGTTTATGTTGTGAGTGTGTAATTCTGCCATAAAAATATGTTTTCTCCAGTTATCTGTGGTACAATTGACTAGGACTGGAATGTGTTACGAAATTGGTTTATGTAAGTTTAGTTCACAATAGGTTATAGAGTGGGAGACTGGAGTGGCTGATGTGTAGGATTTTCTCTCATACCCGGACACTGCTTAGAGAGTTATGGTGGTAATTAATTGAAGTGTTCTTTGCATCTGGCAGGCTTGTTGTAGTATAGGTAATGGACATATTTGTCAGCAACCTTAAGGGTTAAACTTGCAGAAGGGTAGTCCTAGCATACATGATGGTAAATTGGCAAGCTGGTCATAGAGAAGCTAACGTTTCTCAAAAGTTTATCCCAACACTTGTACTGCAAAGGCATCTATTGCAGGAGCAAATGGGATTTCCAAATAAGGATTCCTTTATACCAACACACGAAGCTCATGCATGTATTGGTGCCCTTCTGTTACAAGAACAAGGCCTCTTGGACAGATCCCTTATGAGGGAGTGTACTAAGTTTCTTCCATTGCTATTGCTCCACATGAGCATCCCACTGTGAATGGCGGCTTGCCCCCACAAGAACTCCAGAATGCACAAGAATGCTTATTAGATGTCTATGCGACACATCATTGGAACGTTAGAGATATATGGCTGATGGCTAGGATTAATACTTGCTAAGGTTTTTACCCCTTGGTGGTATTGTGCTTTGCCCCAATCGTGAAATGGAAAGGTTCTACATTCCTGACGTAAAAATTTAGCCAACCCTAATGTGAACCCAATTGTCGAATATTCTCTTTTTGACCTCTCAGGCAAACTATCATGTGGGTGTACACCTCCTTGAGATGCTATTCATACTGTGTGAGACTCAGTTGTCCTTCACTCAATAATTGCCATAAATACTGTTTGCCTCTTCATACTACCAAAGTCCGGGCAAGAGTTGTTGACCTGACTTTTGCTCGGAGTATTTACTCAAGTCCCCCAGCATCCTTATTGTGAGCTGTACAATGATTGTTCGAATCGCAATTTTTTTCCGATGGAGCCAAGATTGCTGATCTGCGTAGCACCACATGGTCTCTGTCTCACTCCCTCACACTCTCTCTCTCTCTTAACCCACACGCACACATACACATTCTGGGATGCCTCGAGGTCTTTGCGTTTCCCTCCATTGCCATCACACGATGCCTCCGTCTATTAAACTTCATTCACAAGGTGTAACCCTAGCTAGGTGATTACCTCTCTGGTCTCTATCAATATCTTCCTGATAACAATGGTGTTTAGGCCCTTGGAGATTACGATTAAAATTTAATTATCAAGAATGAGATACCTAGTGGCTGGTAATTGGTTTTATTGTATCATTTTATTCAGTGATTCGGGTTATGCAGTGGTGCTTTCTATTTCGGAAAAAAGAGATTCTTTATCATTTTTACAAATGATAGTTGTTATTGAGCTTTGCAATCCCCTGAAAATGCAATTCCTGCCACTGCCAGTAGAGATTCCCATGAGGACCATGCAAAATATGGGAATGAGGGAGAGAAGAAAGAGATTTCTTGATCAAATACTTGTCTAAAGTTCCTTTTGTTAACATTTCAATATTCTAGTTCTAATATTCCCTTCAACTTTCCAGTGCAGCGATAAGTTGGGCCTTAGTCTTGAATTGGGTTCGTTTGTGGCTGGGGTGATGATATCAACCACTGACTTCGCACAGCATACTTTGGACCAGGTACTCTTCCCTTCAACTTTTATTATCCATGTTGATATATATATATATATTTTTTTTGTGTGTGTGTGTGGCATGACGTGCAAAGAAGTATAGCATGAAAGCCCCTGTAGAAAGTCCATGTTGTTGACTTATCTTATGGACCATCGGGCATGCCACTTCATTAAAATATTGTGCTCTGCACTTCACAGTTTTATGGTTTATGTTTTTGTAGCTTATGTGACCACCCCTTTAGAGGAATGTTTAGCTTTCTGCAGTTTTTGCTGGGAAGCTCAGAGTCTGAAACTTCAGTTTTTTTGTTTAAGCTTTGCACTAGGAAACTGGATGTATTGTTTGGTGTTGCACCCAGATGGGAGGGGAGAGTAGGTCACTTGAACCTGCAACCTACCACAGTTGGGATGGTCTCAGGGCGATTGGGCCATTCCACTTGTTCCTTTATCAATTTTTTTTTTGGAATCAAGCCATCACAGAAAATGAGGAAACATTGTATGACCTCTTCTTTTTACAGCATTGTACCGTTGTTTGGTGCAATTGTTAAAGCTTGGGCTATCAAGTGTGAAAATGCATGTTTGAGTGTATGGCAACCATTCATGTGAAATACAGCTAATATCACGTTAATGCTCTCCATTCCTCCCATCAGATGGGTTGCTTTGACCAATGTTCAGTTATGGCCTTTGCGCCTGTAGATGAAACCCTAGGATAGGCAAAGGTAAACAAATATGAAGTGTACTTAAATGGTTTCCATTAGTTTTGATGTACGTTATTAACGTACTGTCTAAAGTTTAATTTTTATGTGGAGAGTTGTTTTACCTGTTTGCCCATGCATGGACTATCTTATTGTTAACCGTAATGATATCATTGAAATTCACCTGAAAGTAATTGAGATTGAATCTCTCTTTTGATTAAGACAACCGCATACCTTCACCTTTGCAAGACTTGAGAGTGGTTCTGATAGCCAAGTTTGCTTATTATCCATATGTAAAAGCACTGAAACTATAATACTTTGTAAATGCGATCTTTAAAAGACATTTTACTGCTGACGTCTCTGGTCAAACATAATTTGAAGTCAGATTTTTGAATTTCTGGCTATGTGGATTTACTTATATAATTACATATGCTGCATGGACTTTTGTGACTAGAAAAAAGTTTCAAATTCAATGTTTTTCATGATGTAGGTAGAACCAATTCGCAACCTTTTTGCTGCACTGTTCCTTTCTAGCATTGGAATGCTTATACATGTACAGTTCCTGTGGACCCATGTGGACATCTTACTTGCTTCTGTTATCCTGGTCATAGTTGTAAAGACTACTGTTACTGCTATGATCACGAAAGCCTTTGGATATAGCATTAGGACATCATTTGTGGTAAGTTGGCTTGCTAAATCTGACTTCCATTGGCCAAGTAAAATTTGCCACTTTGGGACTTAGTTTTAGTATTTTTCACAGGTTGGAGTACTTCTTGCTCAAATTGGAGAATTTGCTTTCGTCCTCTTAAGTCGTGCCTCAAATCTACACCTTGTTGAGGTAATTTCTTACTCTGTAAATACATGCTTATGCAGACACCTGTTTTTTTCTACAGCACTTGATCGCTTCCTATGATTAGATATTTTATTATATAACGTGTTTGACATACTCATAATAGATATATTTAATGTTATTGATTTTTTTTTCATTCTGTTAGACTTAAAAGTTATTCAGAAATTGATGTTTGTTGCTACCTCCTCGTCCCTCAACAAAAAAAAAATGAGTCTCCTTAATCTACTAAGTTCTCTTTCCTTGTTATGTGTTCTATTAGTTGATATCATCAGTCTTCTTTTACTTTGTCATTGAAACTTTTGTGTTTTGTTGTTTGCCAACTAAGATTCTGTTTAATTGATTAGGGCAAGATGTATCTTCTTCTTCTTGGGACAACGGCTTTCAGTCTGGTAAATTTATTACTTGTAACATCAATGGGAGCTCCCCACCCCTTGCATCCCTTCTGTTTTTTTTTTCTTTGCTTCCTATTCCCCCGTCCCATATTTAATGTTTGCGTGGTGAATGATGTACAGGTGACAACTCCTGTCCTGTTCAAATTGATACCGGCAGTTATGCACTTGGGAGTCCTCATGCACTGGTTTCCTTCAGAGAGTGGCATCCAGAATGAGGTGATCCCTCTCTCCCATTGTTAATGGTGCATACAAACTGACGCACGATAATAAATTAGCAGGAATCCTTGCAGCACAAAAATACTTTGGAAATTGCTGAGAGCACAAAATATATAACAGATGGTAATCATCTTGTTAGTGACTCATCTCATGATATTTCCTCTTAAAGAAATAACTGGCCTAAAAATTTATAAAGGCTCAGATAATTCTAACTGGCCTAAAACTTTATAAAGGCACAGATAATTCCTTTGAGAGAAAGCAGGAGCATAACATTTAGAACAACATTCCTGCACCTACCATGAAGATTTGGATAGTGGAAAACGATAAATTTCATTGGGGCAACAAAGTGTATTTGCAATTTACAATAGGTTACACTATTACCCATCAAGGTTTTGTAGAAATACATGTCACCTCCTATGCTTTCAGGAATTACACTCAATCCCAAATGCTGTTTATTCTACCAACTTACATTTGTCATTTTACAAAATTTTCATATTTGCCTTGGCCAAAATTAGGCAAAATAAGCCAAAATTAGTCAAATCAAAACGAAAAAAAGGAAGGGAGTAGGGGCTTCAGACCCCACCCCTCCATCTCCCCCAATCCCTACCCTGATGCCTGGACAAACCCCCACAACCCCCAAGAGAGAATGTCAATTCTCTAACAAATTATGATAGGCGTAGGCAAGACAGAGCTTTTTGTGGGTTACTAAGAACAGTAGAAGATAGAAATAGAATACCACTTGGTCAATGTAGCCAATTGCTTGTGAAGCTTAGGCTTGCCAAAGTAAGAATATTGTTTGTTGACAATTTGAAGAGCTATGTTCTGAAATCTATCACAATCACACACATCTCTTAACAGTCCAGACACCATCATCACAATTATAATTGCTCATTTTGTCGTCAAACGGGATCAGCAAGTTCTTCCATCTTATGTTAAGTGAACTGGAGCATTGCCCAATAGCCACTGAAAATAACTCAACCATCCTGCCATTCCGAAGAAAGGGTGTAAGGGATGACCTTTACCTTTCCTAACCCCAAGTTGTCCCATCAAAATAATTCAACTCCTAACAGCTTTTTTCTAAAACCACACTTTTTCTGGCTTCTTAACAATCTCTAATTCTCTGGTATGGAGCCACCTCCTTCACCTGACTTGCTTTTTACCATGCCCAGGTGAGCAACCCAATTTCTTTATCAGCAAAGGATCAACCTTGTCTAGTAACCATTCTGAGTGGGTGTACGAAACTAACCAAATTTTCACTGAAAAACTAAGAGGAAACGTATGAGATGGTGGACATTAATGGCTGTAAGTTGGAGATAGGGTATCGATACTGCAGCGGTTGCTCGACAGGGGTGACATACCTAATATTTTAGAAGGACATCATTTTGGTTATATGGTTGTAACATTTCCCTTCTCACCTTTTATTCTCTGTTGATGGCTAGATAGTCTTGCACAATTTACTTTGCTACAGAGAATACGAAGAATTTACTTCCTGTCACCTTTTTTTCTTCTTTCTTAATTCCGTTTCCCTTTGCTCCACCATTTGCAGGAGAAAGTTGCCATGATTGACTCATATAACAGACAGTTGTGACCTTAGAGCTGATTGTGATTGTGTTCTATAGTAACGAAGACTCTAGTTAGATGCCGGGGTATTTTGAAATACCGATTTTTTGCTTATAGACAACTTCATCATGGAAGCTTCAAATTATACGTCACGATAGCTTGGAGTAAAGTGTACAAATATACATATTCTATTCCCTCATATTCTTTGGAAGTTTGTAATATATCCTAATTTTTTGGACATGGACATGTAATTCGAGATCCATACAAATCCTACAGAGTTCCATGTATTTTTCACTTTACCCTTTAGATTGAGTTGGAAAAGGGATTCTAAAGGCATCTTAATCTTTATTTCATGAGGGACATTATTATTATTATTATTGTTCTGTAAAATAAGATTGCTTGGGACTCAGTAGTTCGAGTTATTACATATAAGATTGCGTATATTTTATTCTTCAGGTTGTTCTTTCTTATTTTAATATATATTTCTGGCACCCATCATTTAGGGGAGAACTGAATTCAATCAATTTTAGTTGTCTAGCCGCTCTAATGACATGATTTGTGAAAGTATTTTCCTTTTCGATTATATTCCAATGTAAATAGGGAAAA
>CM042201.1:19295827-19306246 GCA_023539305.1 Ilex asprella | reverse complement strand
TTTACTATATCAGAAGTGTTATAATATGACCCTCGTTAGCGTTTACGATATATTGCTCAAAATTTGGCTGTGCGTGTCCAGGTACTTCCCCAAACAACTCTCAATTATTTCTTCAATGCAAAAGACTTCTCAATCTCATTGCTTTAATCTGGCCGTCTTTTTGATACCTTAATTAGAGGTTGCACCGTAATTTTTTGGGTGAATTGCATTTTGTACCTTAAAAGATGTTAAGATTCTCTCTTTGTACTCTCAAACGTTAAGGTTTTTGCATTGCATCTTTACTATATCAGAAGTGTTATAATATGACCCTCGTTAGCGTTTACGATATATTGCTCAAAATTTGGCTGTGCGTGTCCAGGTACTTCCCCAAACAACTCTCAATTATTTCTTCAATGCAAAAGACTTCTCAATCTCATTGCTTTAATCTGGCCGTCTTTTTGATACCTTAATTAGAGGTTGCACCATAATTTTTTGGGTGAATTGCATTTTGTACCTTAAAAGATGTTAAGATTCTCTCTTTGTACTCTCAAACGTTAAGGTTTTTGCATTGCATCTTTACTATATCAGAAGTGTTATAATATGACCCTCGTTAGCGTTTACGTCTTTGTCAATGAATTAATTTTTAACGAAAAAAAGAATGAAAACTAACAAAAGGGTCACATTGTAACATTTTTGATACATTAAAAGTGTAACATAAGAAATTTAATCTTTGTGAATTTTGAAATCTTTTAAGGTATAAAGTGCGAAAAACATTTTATTTTTTTGGGTCATCTCTAAAATAATGAGCAACAATAACCGAAGGCAGCGAGGAACCCTTTAATGCCAAAGCTATTCCAGTGCTTAAGCATTGTATAATTTTGACAGAAATACTTCCAACTTAAGATTTATGGGTTAATAATAACTTAAGCGGCTTTATAGAATATTCAGAGTAGAAGACTTTGCCCCATAATCGCCTAGGAGAGATAAATACTATAATTTTATCCCTAGTTTTAAAAATTGGCTTCTCAAACATTTGATTTATCGATTGATGTATACTATATTTGTTTTAAATTGAATTGACGTTAAAGTGAGTCTAAAAATAACTTAAACCGTTCAAAAATACTTTCCCCATTTCATGCTAGCATAAAAACTTGTCTTTTATAATTTTTAAAACTTAGAAAAAAACAGGACATAATATAAATATATACTAGTGACAACCCATGCGATACACAGAAAATATGCATCCAATCGTCTTCTGTTATCCCATTCACTCTCTTTTTCTCTCTCCTACCCCACCATTAAGGAATAAAAAAAAGGTGATTTAGAAGCCGGTACAATTTTTTAGACTTATTTAGGCAAAAATACAAGTCAAAAACTTATTTGGAATAAAGTGCATATTTTTTAGAAATGCCACTATTGCCATCGGTAAACAATATATGGATGAAAACCCTTTTGTATTTTATCCCTTTTTTTTGCTACAATCAAGTAATGAGAGCTAAAATATGAGCATATTTTTTCTAACAATTTCTATCTCTTTCTCTCTCTTCACCTATTTTCTCTTACTATATTTATATTAATATTACAACAACACAAAATAAACCAAACAGTTACACCCATTAAAAAATAGTTACACTCATTCAAAAACAGTGACACCCATTAAAAAAAAAGTTACACCCATTCAAAAACAGTTACACCCATTAAAAAAATAGTTACACCCATTAAGAAAATAGTTACACCAATTTAAAAAATAGTTACACCCATTAAAAAAGACAAAAAAGTTTTTTTTCCCTATATTCCAATAATGACCAATACATAATATTTAACAAAACATCTTGACCGATTTTTCCCCATGACATGGGGACGACATATATATGTGTGTGTGATCATTTTGTTTTACTTTCACAGTTTGTTTCATTTTATATATACACAGTTTATATATATATATATATATATATATATATATATATATATATATGTATGTGTGTGTGTGCGTGTGATCAGTTTATATGTGTGTGTGATCAGTTTGTATATATATATATATGTGTGTGTGTGTGTGTGTGTGATCAGTTTGTGTGTGTATATATATATATGTATGTGCGTGTGTGTGTGTGAGCAGTTTATATATATATAAATATATAAATATTACATATTTGTTTCATAAAATAACTGTCAATAGATGTATAAATCTATCACAAAACTCTTCATTCAAAATTCAAAAATTAAAAAAGATAACAAATATGTCATCTTTACATATTCGTTTCCTAAAATAACTGTTAATCATGGATGCATAAAATAAGGAAGGGTGTTTAAGTAAAAAGGATTTTAATTCATTTGAATTTTGTATCTAAACATACAAAGTTTTATAAAAAATGTACTTAATAGAATAAACCACTTATCCATACACTTTTGCCTAAATAAGTCTAAAAAATTGTACCCACACCTAAAAAATCCATAAACAAATTAGACAAATAATTATAAAAACTTGGGGTGATAGGAAATAATTTTTAAAAAAAACTTTAAATAAGGAGTTATTTGGGTATGATTTGAAAATTGGCAAAAAAGTCCATGGCTAGTGGGCTGGTCTGCGAGCTCAATGTGTAAGAAATGGCCATATTTTCTGGAAAAATAGGCCCAAATATCCAGCTAGATGTCCCGAGTTTTTTGGACCAAAAGGCCCAAAAGTCCAGCCCCCACTTATGTCCTTCGAGTTAGTACAGTTAGGCCCATTGGGCAATCTAAATGCAAGAAAATGCAAGTTTTTGATATACAGGGATAAAGAAAATCGGCCCACTACTTGGCAATGATGGAGTTGGACAGTCTACTAAAAACCCATGGGCCGTCCAGCAACAGGCCCCCAGGCCCCGAAGGCCCTCTATAAGCAGACTTTTGACTTCTGCCCGTGTAGTAGTCTTTACACGAGTACTTACAATTTATACTTTGCATCCCCACACCGAGCAGAAATAGAGAGAATGGAGAAGCTTCGGTGCCAGAGAATCGGGTGCTCCGCCATGTTCACGGAAGATGATAATCCAGACGGTTCCTGCACATATCACGATTCGGTTTGTCCCTTCTTTAATTTCTCTGTCTTTCTATCAAGATTATTGTTATTTTTTTTGGAAATTTTTGATTCATGGTGCTCTAGATTTCTATATCTTCATCATTCGTGGATCTAACTATTCATATTAATGGATTTCAGTCACTGCGAGGGCAAATAATTCATTGACATTGCAAAGATTTTAGCTCATGGTTTAGATATGTCTGTGATGCTTCAGCTGGAAGCTAATTGGAAGGAAATAATTGTTTTTGTGATCTAAGGGCATAAAGAGATTTTTGTGTTAAAAGTTTCAATTAAGCTCTGTTGTGCTATTCCAAGAAGGATTTAGTTGGTTGAAATTTAATAGGGTTGGTTGCCTCTGATATTGAAGTACCAATTTACCACCTAGGTAAACTAATTCACTAAACCTTTAAGTCCTACCTTGTGCAATTTTTTTTTTAATTACATTTTCCTTTAAATTTCTGGCAGCAAAGAACTAATGACATAAGATAATGGTAACTTCTAACTGGCATGCTATAAAATTGATGATAATTTTTTATGTATCATTTTATACTACCTTAGATGCTGATTAACTTAGTTATAGTCAGACAAGCCCCCAATCAGAGTATTTTCATCCATTTATCATTTTCTCAGTGTCGTAGATGTCAGCAAGAGTGCAAGACCCTATTTCCTTAACTTTATAGCATCTTTATGTTCTGGAGCGTAGTGTAAGCCAGCTATGCCTGTTGTTTTTCATGGAGTCCTTTATGAACTTGGCATATGCCATTGCTTAGCTTGTTGGAAAATTTTCTTCCTGTTTTCGATTCTTTAGTTTTCCTCTTTTAAAATATTAAGTATTTTCTTCCGCATTTGACTGATTGAGTTTTTGTTTTCTATGCATGGGCTTGGTTTCACCGGCTTGGTTGGTTCATTCCATCAGGGAGTAAGTGAAATCTTCAAATTTATGTGCAGTTCATTAGAAGTTTTTTTTTTAGGTGACATTGTAGAACCTTGTCTTCTACGTATTCCTACATTCTAATCTTAAACACTGAAATTTGCAGCCTGTATTCCACGATGGAATGAAAGAATGGAGTTGTTGCAAGAAACGAAGTCATGATTTCAGCTTATTCCTAGAAATTCCTGGGTATGTGATGTTTTCTTCGTGAGCTATTAACACCTATCCCCACAAAAAAAAAAAAAAAAAAACACTAAAAACAAAAAGCCTGGTGCCTAATGTAGGAATTTTTCTTTTGATATCATAGATTCAGATCATGGGCCAGTATATTATACTTGACATGTAGTACAATGTATTAGAGTGGATTGAAATATTTCAATAGATTGTAAAAGCATTTGAATGAGTCTCTTTTTTTTGTTTGAGTTAGTTCATGGACTAGCTGAAAGATGTTGGACTGGTTTGGTTCTAAATATATGTGACAAACTCCCAAACCTAATGATCATTTGATCTTGTTCTTGAAGATCAATATAAGCCTACAGCAGCTAGGACCGCTTGGGTGAATTTTGTAAGTATCTATTAAGACATGATAGTCATTTAGGAACCCTTTCAATATTAAACTCTGAACATGCGTCATACATTTATATGATTACCTCCGGAGATTTAATGAAACTGAAATTAGATGTACATGACATGATAAATTGAGTTGCATGAACAGTACAGTTTCTTAGAGTATTTCTGTCAGTACCGTACATTAATTCTAGATGATGGGGCCCCTTAATCTTTCGAGGAAATTGCCATATTTGCATCCGTGTTCCTGTGTTATACTGGGGATCAGACACATGAGAGAGTCTGACTAGAAGCACTCTTATTTTGTCTCCTTGCCCCATCCATCTAACAGGCTCAAATCGTCACTTTGTCAGTGTTAGACGTTTAAAACTCAACTACACTGCTATCCATTGGTTTACCAACATGCTTAAATTTTGCACTCTCCCATCTAACCTTTCAAAATGGGATGCCTTCTCTACTAGTAATGAACGCTTATGCTTTGCCTTTTATCTGTTATGGGGCTAAACATGTCATGGTATGATTGGAACCACAAGAGCAATGGGTGCACTTGGTACTTGGTAGCAACTCCAAGCAAGAATGGCAATGGTTGCTCGAGTTATAACCTGTAGCTTTTAAAAAAATGCATTTCTAAAGGGACTGACTCGGTAATAATGATTCGCCAGACACAAGTTCAACAGGAGGGGCTCTTGAAATTGTTTATAGTAATATTGGGATTTCATTGGAAAATGTTATGAATTTAATGTTAGATTACATTGTATCTACTCCTAAACACAGTGTTATTCTTGATGTGCATTCCCGATTTATCTTATGATGTCCTTTTGAATATTAGTTTAACATTGGAAAAAGAAAATAATTGAACCTTGGTCCCAAATTTGCTAAACCTGTTTAAAATATGCCTATCATATAAAACATGGAACTGTTGAGGGAAGCTGTCATTCCTCTTGCATAAATAGACACTTTTTATGGTGAGAATTGTGTGTCATTAAATTTGTCTACAGTTTCGTCACTGTCAACTGACCATTTCATTTTAAAAATTTTATCTCCGAAGATGTAAGACAGGCAAACATACAACTGAAAAACCAATTAAGCCTCCGGCAGCAGCTAAAGCAAAGAAACCAATTTCTGCACCAACTCCTGCAACTGATATATCTACAAAGGAAGCTTGCTCTAGGTGCCGTCAGGGATTTTTTTGCTCAGACCACGGTATTCTTCTGCTTTGCACTCTTTTGGTGTTAAGGATGTAGCAAGCAACAGTGAATTACTTATTCTTACATTGCTACCATATTAAGATGCAGCTTTGTGAAATTGACATGTAAGTTGAATACAATCGAATTTGGAAGAAGTTAA
Source organism: Ilex asprella (assembly GCA_023539305.1). NCBI lineage: Eukaryota > Viridiplantae > Streptophyta > Magnoliopsida > Aquifoliales > Aquifoliaceae > Ilex > Ilex asprella. The sequence goes on along the minus strand of CM042201.1, from coordinate 19,300,364 downwards.
TTCAACCTTCAAATTGGTGTCAGAGTTACACAAAGGGATACAAAAGAGATTCTTATCGAAAAAGGGATACAAAAGAGATGGATTCACTTTCGAACTGGCTTGATTTCCGCTTCCCACCATATTGGAAGTCTTTATTAGTTTGTATGCTAAACGCTCTACGTTGTATATTCTTCTTCTAGGTTCACAGGCTAGAGAAATGAATCCAAAACCAACAGATGCAGTACAAGTTACTTCTGCTGTAGACAATACTGATTCACAGGAAGGTTTTTCTGCTCCATCAAAGAAGATAGTTGATATAAACCAGCCTCAAACTTGTAAAAATAAGGGATGTGGTAAAACATTTAAAGAGAAGGATAATCATGACGCTGCATGCAATTACCATCCTGGGCCAGCCGTCTTCCACGACCGGATGAGAGGGGTGAGTTACGTACATACACGTTCTTTGTTCAATCATATTCCCTTACTGATGTGTGTATATGTTGGTTCCTAGCACAAAATGTTGCTGATAATTTTGTTTTTGCAGTGGAAATGCTGTGACGTTCATGTAAAGGAATTTGATGAGTTCATGGACATACCGCCATGCGCCACTGGGTGGCACAATGCTGACCCTGTGTCATAACGAGCACACACAAGCAAGGGATGAGGTGGTTCTTTTCTTGCTCTTCTCGTTGTTTTGTGGGTTTGTATGGTCAGATATGTACTGTTGGTATTTAGACAATTAAACCTGTGTTGTGCTAATTTGTTAGCTTCTCCATCATTCATAAGTGTTAAAATTAAAAGCACTAACAATGACTGTTCCTTCTTGTTTAACCTGTGAAAGTACAATGATTTCAAGATGATTCCGTGTGCTTTCCTTGTGAAAGTTCTATAATTTCCCTGTGAAACTACCACATAATAATTCTAACACTGAGTAATCGTTGAACCCAAGGATTTGAAGCTTGCTTATCTTCTTCTTCCGCATCTGCTCTTTCACTTGAGTACTTGAATCGCATTGGGGACTCTAGTTATAAGCTAAAGTTAAATTTGTAAATCTTTTCTTCATGTTACAACCATGATCTTGGCTTGTGGTACATGGACTTTTAATTGTTGTTTGTCCAGGTAAACCGTAGCTGAAAGTGATCTTGAAGCCCCCCCACCCTTCCCGTTCCCTTTTTCTCTTCCATCAGTTGTAAATTTTTGATTGCATAGATTTTCAGATTGGCTTTCCCTTTGAAGCCCTTGGAGCACTTCAGTTTCTGAACTGACACGATTATTTATTAAATTTTATTACAGAAATAAGACTTGAAAATACCCATTCATCTGCTGGGCCGGACTTTTCGCCCGTTCTTCTAATCCCAATGAGAAAGGTATATGTAATCGATCTCTCTGTATTTTAGGCTGAAGAGAAGAGGTGATTCATCTTTTAAGAGTCGAGTAAATCTCGAGCTATTATTCTTCCAGTATAGCTTTGAATAGGCGATTAATCAAGAAAGGTTGAATAAACTTCGAGCTATTACACTCTTTGAGGTTGGTTCTAACCAAATCATCCCGTTATTGGATCCCTTGAGTTCTCAGCCCATTCGCTCTTCGTCTACTGACTATGCCTCTGGCTGAACTCCTAATCTGTCAGAGTTTCGTCATAATGTATGATGAAAAAATAAAGGGAAAAATTCGGCCACATCCCCTCTAGTTTTTGAATCTTCAATAATATCCCTTCTAGTTTATATTTAAACATGACTAACATTTTTTACCATTAAACTACCATTTCTAACCAAAAAAATTAATCTGAAATACCAAAAATGTCTTTACATAAATCTCAAGTAATTTTTTTTATATAAAATTTTATTAAAATTCAAGTTGATTAAAATTTATTTTTTTACATATTAAAATTTGAACCAATTAAAATTCTATTGAAGTTGAATAAATTTTATTTTTTTAACGTATTAAAATTTAAACCTATTAAAATTTATTTTTTAGATATTAAAATTTTAATCAATTTGAACTCTACCTAAGTTGTTAGTGTCGATAAAAATTTTCTTTCGAGTCGATTAAAATTTATATTTTTTTACTTATTAAAATTCGATTTATTAAAATTTGAGTCGATTAAAATTTATATTTTTTTTCTTATTAAATTTGGTGTCAATTAAAATTTGTTTTATTAAAATTTGAGTCAATTAAAATTTATATTTTTATGTATTAAAATTTGGGTGATTAAAATTCAATACGAATTGATTAAAATTTGACTTGAGTCGATTAAAAATAATTTTTAATTGGCTCAAATAGAATTTTAACTAGCCCAAATTTAATACGTAAAAAAATATAATTTCTAATTAACTCAAATTTTAATACGTAAAAACAATAAATTTTAATTCACTGGAAATTTTAATATTTTAAAAAAATTAGAAAACAGAGGGGGGTCTCATTAAAGATATACATACTTAGAAGGGGTGTGGATGAAGTTTATCCTCAAATATATCATAGACAATTTAATAAATTTGCATTCTAGTTAATATTTTTAATCTAACAAGAGGTGTTATTGAAGATTCAGAAATTAGAGGGTGTATTTTTAAAGATATGGTAAACTAGAGGAGATGTGGTCGAATTTTTTTCAAAAATAAAAAAATAAAAAGTTAAAAGAATAAATAAAATACCATATTTGGTAAAGAGAGAAAATAGAAATGATTGAGAAGTGAATAGATTAACTTTTTTTCAATTCACCAAAATTAATTCTTCCAAAATTGAAAGGAAAAATAGATGAAAAGTTAATCACGTTTGTTGATATATATTTGTAAAATATGTATTTATAGTTTTTTCAAAAAAATATAAAATAAAAGATGTTTTTTCATCTTACAAAATATAAAAAAAAATAATTCTTCTTACTTTTTATCCTTATCAGACACAAAGGATAAAAGGAAAGATTCTTTCATTGAATGATAAAAAGTGTATCACTTTTATTTTTCATCTTTAAGAGATTGTTAAAGAAAGAAGTACACCATCAACCAATCGAAAAAAATGCTTGATTTCCAACAACCTAAGAGTCCATATAGTTGCACTAGTCCGCCTTATTTTACTTGTTCGAAGCAAGGATAAATATTAGTAAGACAGCTTCTAAATAAATAAAACTAAAGCAGTTAATCATAAAGGCGATATTAGTACAACTATTAATATTTTTCCATTCATCCTAGCAAATGTGGACCAAAATGGTCATTGTTGGGATGTAAAGTCTTATACTTAACCTGAATTTTTGACAGACTACTGCAAGAAAAGGTTTGTAGACGATTGATGCTTACCCCAAGAGAAATGGAAGAATTCGATCAATCTCTTAGCCAATGAACCACCCGTAAGTGCTTGAACAATTGAAACAAAGGCACGAGTCCAATTCAAAGCCATCAACCTGCTCAAATCATGTTGCAAGCTCTCCATAGGGTCTGCTTGAGGTCACAGTGGTGGAGTCAAGAATTTTGTTCAGGAGCACTTTAATTATTCACTCTAATTTTTTTTTTTAACCAATTACACTATATAATATATTTATATTTGTTATATGAAGTCCATTTAATATAAAAAATTCCAAAAAAAAAATGTATATTGCCAAAGGGCGGAGCCATGAATATCTATGATAGAGACAAAATATAACTGATATAAACAAATATTTAGCCGAAATTAATACAAAAAAATTCAGTTCAAGAATAAAAAAAAGTAAAAATCAACACTAAGTTATTGTGAAATAGTAAATTAAATTTTTATTTAGTCGAAACAAAATTTTAATAAAAAGACACAAAATAATTTTTTTAGTACATTTTAACCTAATTATATATATTTCAATAAAATATAATTCTTTTTTTAAATTTCTAAAATTTTGTATATGAATTAAATGTAAATTAATTTTTCACAAATTTTCTATCAATGCACACAATCACAGACACGTAGTAAAATTATTCTTTATTTAGTTACAAAATTTAGTTGAGATCGTTATCAATCTAATAAAGAAATTTTTTATTCTAAATAGTTTGAAATATTTTTGGGTTACAACCTTTTGTTTTTTGTATACAATCGTATTTTATTAGGTTATAGACTACTATTACTAAAAAAATGGTAAATAAAAAATAAAAAATTATTCTTAAAAAGTAACGACAATTGTGTTAAATAAAGAAAAATATTGTATTTTCGTCAATGTATAAATAGAACATTGACTCAATCCAAAACTAACATTTATTTTAGTGGGTTAGTGGTCTACTAATTTATTTTTTAAAAAAAAAGACTAGAACCATTATTAAAATTTCCAAAAAATTAGGGGGTAAATATATTATATAAAATAATTTTATAGGTTGGTGCAAGAAAGGACAAAAAAACTAAAGGAACTGAGCTTCTCGTGTGTTGAGTTTTTCTCTGTTTCTTCTTGTTTTCTTGTGGTTGGGCAATGGGCAGATAGGAGAGAGTGAAACAAAGAGGGAAAAAAAAAGAAAAAATAAGATAGATTTTAGTCAAGTGGACCAAAAGTTTTGTTTTTTAATGATAGGTGGACTAAAAGTTTTATTTTTAATATTAGGCCAAAAATTTT
>CM042201.1:19237288-19290827 GCA_023539305.1 Ilex asprella | reverse complement strand
AATTAAAAGAAAAAGGAAAGGTGCTAAAAGCTTCAACTGATAATTTAGACAAGTATGCAAAATTCGATTGACAAATCATAGTTGATACCGCCGTTTCCAGTGTGATATTCCAGATGACATTATCTCCCTTGCTTGGAAATATCTGTATCAAACACGGAATAGCATCATAGCTTCAGGTGATCACTACTAACACAAATTTAATGACATCGCTCAAACATATTACAAGTTCCACCTTTTTACTGGAAGGGTGAATTTTAGACTTGTGCGATCTTTCTTTCTCCTGTTTTGACGGATATTTGGGGTTCAATCTGAGAAACATAACTCTAACCATATCAGAAGAAACAATAGTCTAAATAAAGATATAATAAAAAATGCTTTAGTTTCAGAAGCAGGTGACCATATGAAATGGGGAAAATCTGTGAAATGAATGCAGTTCTCAGATCAAATAGATGCTAAAATCTATGCATGGAACAGGTTATTGCAAGATGAATAGCATTTTTAACTTCTGTCACTCTTCCTCCATATCTATGCAAAGGCAGTCGTTTAAGGACAGGAACCGTTCATGAGGTTGATATTTAATATGGAAGAGATTCTAACCGTCTGAAATCTGTGGACTCACAGTCTACAACAGAATCAGGATTGTGTGAGTTTAAAACCTGCAGAGACAAAATTATCAGCTGCCACTAATAAAAACAAACAAACATCACTAATATTAAAGAAACAAGCAGCTTCTTATGACAGAGACAACTCAGAATGGAAGAACAATTTATCTGCCCATTTCATAATACAATAAATAGGACAAGATATTCAACCTACATTAGCAGATGAATGTTGCATAGCCCTCTCCATGGTCTTCAAGTGAAATACCTAAGGAGCATTGAGGTGAAGGAAACTAAGATTCAGGAATTATGTGATAAACCATTGTCCTTGTAACATTGGATACTACTACAAGGCTTCACTGCTAACACTCAAAATGGGAGACAGTCAAATAAACAAGCTGTAAATATTTACTTGAAACTCCGGCAATTTTGGCGTGCTCTTTTTCGGAAGAGACAAAGAAGGAGCCTCCAGAATCTACAAACCCACAAAAACATGCCTCGGCCTCTTAGATAATAAAATGTTATGCACATAGTATATGTTGTCAACTTCTTGTGAAATCATAGTTCCCATAAGAATTAAGAGAAAGCATTGATTAATAAAAGTACCAACTTTTCTGTTCAAGGGCCGTGCTTTAAACATACGAGCATTTTGTTTTGCTTGTTCACCTGGTTCAAAACTATTCTTGGACCTGAAACTTTGAATGTACAAAAATATTTCTTATAGCTTATTAAATAATGTAGGCTGCTTTGATGTCAGTATATAGGACAAAAAGTACCAAAATAATTTGGCAAGAATCGAAGTTTCGAAGTTACCTACGCCGTTGGGCCCTCTGTGCTGTTTCTAGATCAGGCTCTCTTGGAATGGTACCCTTTGATCTGGAATTCACGGGGTTAGAATCACTGGGTGCACGCTGCGGAAAACAGCAAACATTTCTTCATCATGCATAAATATTTAGGAAAATTATCTAAATGACCAACGACAATATATCATCCAGCAGTAGAGGTACATATTAGTCTATGAACCTGACTTTATATTCCATTGCAAAATGGCTTACCTTTTTAGCCATCTTGTGTAGCAACAGAGTTTGGTGCTTCAGATGAGCAACCTGATTTGTAACATAGGAAGACATTTTCAGGGAATTTGTATAGAAGGTTGACCCTAATTATGTGGAGTTTTAATTCACTTTTTCAGATGATAGTATCTATATAATAAAACACAACTTAAAGCACAACAATCCAGATTGTTTCGATCCAACGATTTATGTTACTACTTACATTTTAACCTTTTTACCACAAAAAATTGCATATACAAATTCAAACTACTCACTTCACATTTACTGTGAATTGCACCAGCAACCCTAGTTCTACAATAAAACAACAATTCAATCAATTTCCTGTTGCCTGCAAACAGCATATGCTAAGGAGTGTCCTCTTATATGCACCTTGTAAGGTCAGGACCCACCAAAAGGATACTATCTTAATGTTAATTCCTCAGTATATCCCTATCAATGCCAATACTTCACTTTTACCTCTCTCATCATTCATACACTAGTATTGCTTCGTCACACATGAAAATTGTACAAGACATGAAGATAAAAATAAAACAAAGAACAAAAATTGAAGGACTTGCTCTGGTAAAAATATGGTCTTACCAGCCACAAACATACTGCAAAAAATCCTACTCACATTCCTTAATGGTCCATCACATTTAACTAGAAATGAGTCATAAGAAAGCTTTATCGGTTCCTTTGCTATGGACAATTGTAGAATGTGTCATGCATAAACAAAGCTCAACTCCATCAAAACATATTAAAAACATTAGTTGCAAAATAATAAGGAATAACCGATTCATTACACCTTAAGCAAGTAGCCACTTTCTAGCTTTTGTCTTTTGGTCGCTTCGCTTTCAAGTGGAGGTGAATTCAGCAAATTACTCTCAGCCACTTTAGGTCTTGGCTTTTGAGACCTAGCAATTAAAGATTACAATATGGATAGAAGTAAGAATCACATAGTGAATAATTAAAACTAACTACAAAATCAGAAACATGGGTAGTGGAACCAAACAAATATTCTACAAACCTGATGTAAACAAGAATTTCAAAAGCATTAAACATCTAATATATGACTTAATTCTTAAATTAGTTATAAACTGGGACTCAATCAGTAATGTGGGTAAACAAGGTACAAATCAAAGAAGAAAATAACTAAAATTTCTATATATCATGCTTTTGAAGAAAAGCAACAAAAAATATCAGCAGCAGCATGGACACTGGAACCAAACAAATATCCTAAAAACCTGATCGTAAACAAGAATTTTAAAGGCATTGAACCTCTCATAAATGATTGATGTGGATAATGAATTTATAAATCAAAGTAAAAACTAAGACCTTCCGCAAAATCGGTTCAAATATGGATCCCGTGCTTTATTTTGCTTGGCCAAATGACTGGCTGTAGGTTTCATTAAAGTTGAACTCCTTGGTTTAACTGATTTAGCCATTGAATTTCTTTTAGCTTTCAAAATGTCTTGAGCCATGTGAGTATGATACTTCAGTCCTGCAGTAGTTCAAGAAGGAAACCATGACACATTGTTAGAGCAGAATGAACAAACAAAAACAGAGAGAAATATCTGCAACAAACATTTTCTGCCTTGGCTTAAAGAAATCCTTGCTGAGGAAATTGCGAACCAAAATGAGAATATGCATATGTTTGAAAACTGATCACAACACAAGATGCAATTGAAAAGGTATGTACAAGCTGTTCTGATTTTATATGATGAATGCATTACCCAAGTGATACACATGGAGAGAAACTACATTATACCTTGGTCGTTCTCTTCTGATGTAGAAACTTTGGAGTCAATGTCGCCATTTGAGTTTGGAGAGGTACTTGCATGTTCTAAGTGTGGAGAGGCATTCACATCTTCCACAATAATGTAATTTCCCAAGTTTAACTTTACAATGAAAGCTAAGAAGTGCAACAGAAAGGAAAAAAAAAGAGGTGAGAGGCAATCTTCATGGGAGAATCAATCACCATGAATTAACAGATGTTTATTAAAGGAAGATAATAAAAAACTCCACATCATATAGCCTTGAAACCAAATATAGAAAAGAACTAGCAATTTAAAAGTCGGAGAGAATTTTACAATGCCAAAGAAGTTTCACATTTTACCGTCTTCCACCTACTAGATTGGAAAAATTCTTCCGAAAACCTCCTCACACTGATTCCCACAGAATGAACAGAACACACGGAGAGCGAAATACAAAAGTACATTGTCCAGCCTTATATCCGGTTCTATTTCCCATAATTCAAACGTCAATATTACCACGTTACTCCAGAAAATTTTTGCTTACAGAAATTGTTTTGGAAGAGCAAAACCAACGGAAATATCCATTTTGCTCTCAAGTCTTTTTGTCAAATTAATGACAAAAATCGAGAAATTCCAAAAAATCAGTCTAACAACTCCAACAAAAAAATTTACAGGCAAGGAAATGGGCAAAAAACAAGACCTTATATTGGTTCAATCAACGAATGATGATACATGACATAGGAACATAATGCATACACATAAACATTAATTTGTTAGTGTTTCTTAGTATCAAACCTAGTTTACATAAATTCATCGGTTATAAAAATACTTACGCGAAGGCGGATAACTTCCGGCGAATTCGAACCAGCGCTCGGCTTCATCTGTCTCAGAATTCGTCTCCGGCCGAGTAAAATCGAAGAACCGAGCAGAATCATACTCATAATCCGGATCAAATTCCGAAACCTCGAAGCATTCAATGAAATCCTCCATTTCTTCGTCCATCTTCTATATATATATACACAACGCCGGAAAAAAATTCAGACGAAAAATTTAGAGGACAGCATTGAAGTTTTCGATACTTTCCGTCTACCTCTGTCTATGCCCCTGGGGTTTTGATAGTGAAACCCTAAATTTGTTGTGGAGAGAAGAGAGAGAAGAATGAAATTTTTGTGGTCGCAGTGAACGGCGAAAATTTCGACGTTGTGGAAATGAAATGGAAACAGCCGTGAAATCACACCGGTCTTGTCTTTATAGGTAGCGCCGAGGCTTTAAGGCCACCCCCCGAAATTTGAAAATGTGGGCCCCGCTGACAATAATTTTTTTTTTTTGCGCCATTGAGAAATGTTTCTAAGTACTGGTTTATGACAAATTGCCCTTACTATTTTTTTTTGAGCCGGGGAAATTAAAAATTATTTAAAGTTTTTGGCTCTCTAAATTTTATTTATTTTTTACAAAGTGTTTAGACTTGTGTCAATTATTCTTTTAAATTTCGATACTTGTCATCTTAATTCGAACAAATTTAGAACATATCGACCGAAGAACAAAAATGACTATCCCTTAGAGGATATTAAAAGTGTTAAACTTGTGATCTCTAAATTATCAGATGTCAAATTCAGCCATTGAACCACCTCTAATAACCGCTCCTTGAAATGTTTGGAGGTTTTCTAATTGTTTTTCTCAAAATGGTTAATGGTTTTATGACAAAATTTTCCTTACTATTTTTTTTTGGGCCGAGGAAATTAAAAATTATTTGAAGTTTTTGGCTCTCTAAATTTTATTTATTTTTTATAAAGTGTTTAGACTTGTGTCGACTATTCCTTCAAATTTAGATACTTGTCATCGTAATTCGAACGAATTTAGAACAAATCAACTACAGAACAAAGTTGACTCGCCCTTAAAGGAAATGAAAAATGTTAAACCTGTGAAATGTTTGGAGGTTTTCTAATTGTTTTTCTCATAATGGTTAATGGTTGACCATTTTTCTGTTAATTGTTAAGATTGTGTCTGACTAAAAGAAAATGTATTCTCATAATAGTGTGAAAATTTAACATTTTTTTTTTGAGATAACAATTTTAAAGTAACCCTTAAATACTTGAAAGAAACTTGGAATTCTATACATTGTAGCCGACTTAGATCTTTAAAATTAATAGCAAATCCGATGACATCAATTAAACTTAAATTTTTTTATAACTAATAAAAATTAAATCCGACACGTACGAATTTATGCCTCGTCCGTTGTTCACTATTGAGCCAACTCGTACGAGTAACTCTGAAGAATAGTTGGAATAATGAAGAGTAAGATTGATCCATTTCATATTTTCATGACAACAGGGGAGGATTTTAAAATTTAAATAAGATGATGACAAATCCTTGTTTGGGTGATTAATGGGATTGGTTTGTCCTGTTCTCGGATAAGACTGTCGCGTTTAGGTGCGTAGTTATGTCCTCAACAGCAACAGCCTGTCAACATCTTTGCATTTCTGGCGTTTTCTTCCCTTTGTACACGATCAGATTTTTCAAATTCCAAATTACATTGACGCCCCTCATTGTTCATCAATAATTAAAATGATACCCCTGGTATTTTTAAGATAATTTACGGGTATCTGTACTAATTTATCGCAATTTATCTCCGATAACTTTCATGTCTCTGGTCCTCCTCTAATCTTACTCTTAAATTGAAGGATAAATCTCGTAATTATGACCTTTAAACTTTTAATTGCCCCAATTTGTTTCCATTTGTCTTGAACTATATAATGTATTTCAACTGACTCATTCCGTTAAAATTAACTGATAAATGACACATATTCCGTTAAATTTAACCATTAAATGAGATAAATTCTGTTAAAATTAACCATTATAATCTGTCTCATTTACGATTAATTTGAACAAAGGGAGCTGTTGAAATAAAGTACATAGTTGTGGGGAAGAATTAAAATAATTGAAAGTTAAAGAACAATTTGAAACAAAAGTCATAATATAAAAAATATTTATGAGATTTACCCAAAATAGGACCAGATCTATGTTATATATATTTTAAACATATAAAAGGGGTAAAGAAAGAGACATTTCAGAGAGAGGCATTCTTGTACTTGCAAATGAAAACAGTACAAGAGACGCTCCCCCTTGCAAATCAAGAAGGGGAAGGTAATGGCTGACAATACACTGATTAGTGGACCATGGCAGTAGAACTGTAGAAGACACTCAAAAGTCCAAGTTCCTCTTTATTTGACAATTGACAATTGACAATCCAATGTAGGTCACATGAACTTTCTTTGCTCGTCGGCTTCTAATAGCTAAGGCCAAGATTTTTTTTTTTTTTTTAAGTGGACCAAAATTTTGTTAAAATACACATTTTATTGATAGCTCTCGACTTTTACTTATTTATTTATAAGGCACTATTAAATGAGAGAGAGACGACAAGATTTGAATTTACAATTTTAAAATTCAAGTACTAGCCTCCGCTCTCGACTTTGGATAAAACATAATGAAGAAACTTTAGACACTTTAAAGGTTACAGAATTTTTTTTTATTGGAATCTTTGAGTATATGTCGTGATGGAAATGATCATTTTATTTTTGTTTGAATGTAATCAAAAATTAATAGAAATATAGGTAATTGTGAATTTCAAAAGTTTATTATCTATTCGAGGAATGTCATAGTATAATATATAGACTTTAAGGGGTCATCATTTAAATTCTCAAATATGAGGGTGTGTTTTCCAATTTTGTTTTTTGGTCAAATGTATTTGGTAATCGTCCCATCACCTCCACCCGCATAATGTAGTCTCCCCCCACTGTCCCACGTGGACTAGGGGTGTCCGTGGTTCAAATTAGGGCGGGGAGTATAATCTTTGTTTTCGTACCTATTTAAAAAAATTCGTTATTTTTTATCCACCCCTATTAACGATAACGAGTATAATTTTTATTTTTATTTTTATTCGGGGATAAATTTTTAATTCCCGTTCCCGCTTTTTCTGTACCCACCCAAGCTCAAGCCAAAATAATCTAAAATTTTAAATAAATTCAATATTTTAAATAATTCAACAACATTCTAAATAATCTAACACAACATAATGTAGCATAACATATTTCAAAATAACACAAACAACAAATACCTAAAATATTACTTGAATATTTGTAATGAGGAAAGTTTTTTGTCATATAGTTTCACACCTGTAATTTAATAAATAAAATAAAACATAAAAAATTATAATAATTGCATAAAAAATATTTTGTATTTACTAATAAAATTGATTGATTGAAATTAAAAAATTACCAACTCAATCATCTTTTTAACACCATCGGTGGTGGTAGAATCTACTTCTTCAACATCATTTTCCTATATCATTAAAAGAAAAAAAATTAGATTCTTCCAAAGAAAAATTTTCAACTAAAATGATACACCTCATCATCAATATTAAGATCCTCCAACAGAGCGAGAGTGTCAAAGAGCGAGAGGTGAATGAGGGAGAGAAAAGAGAGAAGAAAAAAACATAAACATCCATGGTCTCGAGAAAGTAAAATAGAATAGAAGCGAAAAAAAGGGGAGGAGGAAAGAGATGTGGGAATTAGAAACATGAAATGGGTTGTTTTAACTAGGAAGTTATTGGTGGCCTTGCTAAGTTGCTATTGAAAATAGAAGTAAGTTTACAAAATACTTGTTTAGTTGGAATTGCATTTTCTTAAAAGTGTTGCTTCTCCCCCTGTGCCTTTACTTGAAACAAATGCATTGAAAACACATTGTTAAAGTCTACAATACACACTAGAAAAGGGGAAAAAAAGCAACTCTATAAATGGCTCCTTCTATAGGTGTGTCTGAAATGTTCTTCCAACAGTACCGGACTCATTCTCCCCTTACACTCTTCATTTAATTTTATACCACTCCTTACATCTTCTCTACTACATTATAGGCAAACATTTTCATCTCAACTCTGAGATAGAAAAACACTAGAAAGGGAGTTGAAGCTAATACCAACATCCAAAGAGTTACAAAAGTATGAAAGTATATTTGAAATCACACAATGAAACTAAGCTAACAACTAATCTGTGAACTAGGAGTGGTCTCAAATATCTTAATTTTCAAACAAAATTAGTAGCGTATACATATAAATTGATAGCGTATACATATTAGGAATGTCCATGAAAGCACAAAGTACACATATGGCACCTTGAAACTTGTCGCAGAGACGAGATTATGTGAGAATGAAACTCGAATGGATTAGGAGAAATTATCCGTCCTGGTCAATCGACACCTGGAGATGATGGAAAACTACAATGAGGGAGAGACGATGGAAGAGAGAGAGAGTGTGGAGGCGGCTGATAGAGGAGAGTAAATTAGGGCTTTAACTTGAGAGTATTTATACATATATATAACGGGTATAGCGAGGGGCGGGGGTGGGGGGTAAAGATAAGTTATTCTTGTCTTCATTCTCCTACGGATTTATACGGGTATCCTCGTTTACATCTATCGTCTAATATGTATGGTCTATTTTCATCCCAAACAAAACGGATTTAAACGAATACCCATTTTTCTCTGATCTACTGTCATCCCTAATGTAAACTCAAATTGCTAACCTGTCACACACGGATAAACAAATGGCTAGGTAGGTCACATCATGTGAAACAAGGGTGGTTTTAACATATATCCTTGGATCATATTATAGAAATTTTATTTTTCGATACCATGTTACTAATAAATGAATGAGTTATTGATAAAAAAAAACCTTTACCATCCCATTTTTTATCGGCTAAGCCTCCTTATTTTTCGGCATGGTACCAAAAAATAGGGTGACGGTAACAAACTGTAATCAAAATTATATAAAAAAAAATTGGTCAAAAAAATTTAATTTCGTACTCTTAAAAAATAGTTTATTAAAGTCATGACAATAATTGAAAATTTTGGTTATAATTTTCTATTGGAGAGTTATCAATATTTTATCAAATCTGTTCTTATCTAACAAAAAACTATTGGATCAAATGATAAAAACATTATTAAGAAATAAATGACAACAAATGAATTGACATTCAACGCCAATCAAGCATATGATTGCCTGGTTCCATAAATGCTCTTAATGACAATAGTAATTTACTATTTTTAACAATAGGTCATAGAGATTTTTTGGTTCATCATGCTATGGGACCAACATGCCTCCTCTTTCCTCAAGAATTCACACATTTCTTATTTTTTGCTTAGTCATATATACCTCATTAGTGTACTAGTCATTATCCGTGTCTGAATGCACTCTTAACACACAAAAATTCATCAAGCAAACGAAGATCCAAGAAATTCTTAAATAAAAGAAATCCAAGGGTTGAAATAAAAAAAATCATCACATTAATACAATTCAAGAATCTCCATGAACTTAAACTAACACTATTACAAAATTATTATGTCATAAATTTATTCATGGTGACTCTTTTTTTCACCATATAAGCGTTCATTTTTTCAACATATGGCTAAATCTAATGAATATGTTGTCTAATTTTAATAAGGAATATCATTAAGAACACACAATTCAATCACTGAATCCAATCAAATGAATTAACTACACTGAACTACAAATTAAATTTCCAAAAAATAGAAAAAAATCAAATCGAACTAACATTGTCTAGCGGATCTACTTGTAGCTGCGAGGACAATTGATTTAAATTATCTGTCACTGTGACTTTTCGAATTCTATAAAAATATTGTAACGCTGAAATTAAAATTTCAATTGATTTAACTGATCATTTGTCATTTTGGTGTTTATTTTGCACTATTTAAGCATTCAAAAAAATTTGAACATTAGCAAGGAAAAAATGATGCAAATAAGGAAAAAATTGTTATAGTTGGTTTTGAAATTTTTTTTTGGGCAATTGGTTTCACTTATTTTTTTATTAGTAATTAATTTGACTTTGAATTTTTAGTTTTTTTGGTACAATTGGTATCACTTTTTCTTTTTTTCTTTTTGATGAGCTTAGTTCTGGTTTTTTTTTTGCAATTGGTATAACTTATTTTTTTATTGGTGATTAACTTGTTCTAATTTTTTTTACTGATGATTAGCTTGACTTTGAATTTTTTTAAGTAAGGAAGTCCAATTAGAATCGTCAAGACAAACAATATTAAGAGAGAGAGAGAGTATGAGAAATGGGAGAGTTTGTGTCTAAAAGAAATATGAAATGGAGGGAAAGATAATTATATGAGAAATGAGAGAGTGTTTGTCTAAAAGAAATATGAAATGAAAAAGAGGGAGAAAGAATTATGTTAGAGATAAAAAAGTATGTTTAAAATATCCTTGTGAGAGAGAGTTATATACGTATCAGAGTTGTGTGTATGAGATAAAAAATGATGGAGTTATATAAAAGACGAGAGTCTTAGAGTTGTAAAAAAAAATAAAAGTTCAATTTTGATCGTTAGATCAAAAGTTAGAAAATGATTTGAGCCGTGAAAAGTTCAAGAGAAATAAATCTAACTATTTTATTTTATAGATGAATAATTACCTCTCGAGCACAAATCTAAGTTCGGCCTCAAAAAAATAACGTATAATCATCGACTAAGAACTATGAGATCGCATTTTTCACAAAAAAAAAAAAAAAACGACATCACTCCTTTTGTTCTAGAGCGACAAAAGAATCGTACCATCCAGCCATTTTTTAATGCTCTTTCAGAAGATCTAAAGAAAGCCGCAATCAATACCGGAATACAACACCACATTATTAATTTAACAATCAAATAAATAATTATTTAATAACATGTAGATAAAGAAAAAGAGGGCATTTCAGTCAAATCAAACTCCAAAATTAGATTCCAATGACAGAATCCCATCTTGTCTCATCCACCAAGCAACACCTCAAAAAGGCTCAAACTTCACGACACTTCCACACACACACACAGAAAGCAGTCTCTGTTGCTCCCAACCACCATTAAACCCTCCATACACCACCCTCCATTGCCGTCCACGGTCCACTGCCGCCGAGTCGTCATATTCCGGTGGCTCACATGACCCAAACCCTTCCCCCAAAGCCAGACACAGAAGACATAACCCGAAAACCACGCTCAACCGGTGGCGGAACCACAGGCATGAGACTCGTGGTGCCCTTACGAGGGGTGGTTCAGGGCAGAGGTGGTCTAATCTTAGGGTCATTAATCCCATGTGCTCTGTTTTACTTCCTCCAGTTCTACCTCAAACGGCGCCGTCCTTCTCCACCGTCAAACCCTGCGTCCCCGTCCGCGTCATCGTCGAATCTCGCCGAGTTGCAGAGAACATATTCGCGGTCCAATCTATCAAGCCGTGGATCGATTGGACGGGCCCTAGTGTCGTCTCGGGCTAGTTCGATTGCGAAATCGAATGATTCAACTTACTACATTGGATTAGATAGGGTGAAGGAGGATCCGTATGATGAAATTGATAATCCTAACGGGATTATTCAGCTCGGATTGGCAGAAAATAGGGTATAAACACCGGTCATATGCATTTTTAATGTCACTCTTGTGTTGATTCATTGCTTTTTTGTTAGGTTGATTTGATTGTTTTTTTGGTGTGGTGCTTTATTTATCGTAGTTGTCATTGGATTTGATTGAAAATTGGCTCTCCCGGAATTTGAATGATTCCATATGCGGAGGAAGTAGTGATGGTCTGAGCATTAGTGGAATTGCTACATACCAGCCATTTGATGGATTGGTGGAGCTGAAAATGGTAATATCATATTTAGTACAATTTTTGTTCAATATTGATGCAATTTTAACTCGGTTTTTAGTGTTGTAATCTCTTCAAATTGTTGCAGTAAATATTATACTGATGCCAATTCTAATATTGGAAGCTTCCTTAATAAATTGATGTTGTTTGTATTGTGCTAGTTTATCGGTGGTTTTCTAGTTCAGTAGTAATGAATAGGAGATCCATTTAGAAGAAAAGGAAAAGTTGCTTGTAAAGGCTTCTTTACTGGTCAATTATGCATTTCTTATGCCAGCATCCGTTTCTGTGGAATCTTGGTGAAAGATATGATCTAAGTAGGGCAATGATTGCAAGATAACTTTCTATACTTTAAATAAATAAAACTATCATATTGCGTATATATTGCTAAATGTTAGGTCAACACCCTTGATTAATGGTAAACAAGCTAGGCAATGACCCCTGGTTGTATTTTATAAAAGGATGACTTTAGCTATATATTGTTCTTCACTTCTTCTTTTCTAAGTTATGTGAATTGTGAAGCAATCTGATTATGTTATTGCTTCATCCCTATCATTTGTCAAATTTGCAGTTATTCTACTTTTTGAAATCATCATGGGTAAGTAGGAGAATATGTAAAAGTTTCTGATGTTTTGTTTCTACTTTGTAGACTGTGTTAATTTAAATGTCGCTAGCATATGACGAGGTTCTGGTTTTATAGGAGATGGCTCACATGTATTTAGTCATTTACTTGTCGAATTCATTTATGAGATGAAAATCTGTGGTAAGTCATTAAAGATCATACTTCTCTGTTTGGAATACCTCAATTTAGTGAGCTTTTGCTTATGCCTTACATGCCTTTCTGAAACTGATTTAACAGCTTTCCGATTCGGTGTTCATTTAAACATCCCAAAAGCTGGTCATAAATAGTTTGATGCACTGGAACTGTAAAAATTGTTGAATGCGTTGGAGTACTTTTATTATTTTTTGGCTATAGCCCCAGGAGAAGTCCTAAACACCTCATTGGCCCTGTTTTCCATGATGGTATTGTACATTAGTGGTTGTGTGCTGTCTAGATTTCTCTCTCCCTCTGCTCCTTAATTGTAGATTCGTTTTCATAGTTTCAACTCTTCCCCTATGTCTATACTTTGAGCACTTTTAACTGCTGTTAGTTGTTTTGTTTTGACTTTCATAGTAACCAATTCCATTTGCAATGGGTTTGTCTATTTATTATTTTACCCGTTCTGTAGGCCATTGCTGGTCTCATGTCTCGAGTAATGGGAAGTGCAGCGTTGATTGACCCATCAAAACTTATACTAACATCTGGTGCAACTCCTGCTGTTGAGATACTCTGTTTTTGTTTGGCAGACCAAGGAAATGCATTTCTTGTTCCCACGCCCTATTACCCTGGGTAATACTTGTTTGTTTTACTATGCAATATTTCCAATAATAGTCCTATTTTTTGTCAGCGAATAAAGCACTTTTTTTCCTTATTATTTCATGAAATTCGTTCTTTTCCTCTTTCTCTCTTTTTGTGTATGAGTAATAATCAGAAAAATGATCATCAGGTTTGATAGGGATATGAGATGGCGAACAGGTGTGGACTTAATACCTGTTCACTGCCGTAGCTCTGACAACTTCACCTTAAGTATCACTGCTCTTGATCAGGCATTCAATCAGGCAAGAAAACGAGGACAGAGAGTCCGTGGTATTCTCATATCAAACCCTTCTAACCCTGTCGGGAATTTGTTTACTAGGGAAATGCTCTATGATCTCTTGGATTTTGCAAGAGAGAAGAACATTCATATCATATGTGATGAAATATTTGCTGGGTCCACCTATGGAACTGAAGAGTTTGTTAGCATGGCAGAAATTATTGACTCTGAAGATTCTGACAAGGAGAGGGTTCATATAATATATGGGTTGTCCAAAGACTTGTCTCTTCCAGGATTTAGAGTTGGGGTCATATATTCCTTAAATGAAAATGTTTTGGCTGCTTCTAGTAGGTTAACAAGATTTTCTTCAATTTCAGCTCCAACCCAGCGTATACTAATTTTGATGCTCTCAGATACAAGATTCATCCAAGAATATTTTAAGGTCAACAGAGAGAGGATACGGAAGATGTATGAGTTGTTTATGACAGGTTTGAAACAGTTGGGGATTGAGTGCACAAAGAGCAGTGGGGGTCTGTACTGTTGGGTTAATATGAGTGGATTAATCCGCCCTTACAATGAGAAAGGGGAGCTTGAGCTCTGGGAAAAGCTCTTAAATATAGCCAAGATCAATGTAACACCCGGGTCGTCTTGTCACTGCATTGAACCTGGATGGTTCAGGTGCTGTTTCACTACGTTAGCTGAAAAGGATATTCCTGTAGTTATAGACCGAATGCATAAAGTAGTTGAAACTTGTAAATCTCCTGCTTGAAATGTTCTAGAGTTCGACATAAAGCACCTGATTACAAGTGGCAGTGCATTATAAGAATCATAATCAGTGGTTCACATGTTGTGGCAGACAGTGTCGGACACGGTCAGCATTTGAATATAGGCTTGGAGCTCCTGCATATTGTGGAATTTACTTAATGAAAGAGCTCGAACTTTTACATGCTCAAATTTGCCAGCAAAAAATAACTTAAAAGGAGATGCTTGATGAAGACATGAGCCGGGTTTCTGAACTGTAGGCCACAAAAGGCTATTTCTAAATCAGTTGCAACTGCCTCTTCCGCTTCCTGTGCAATTGTCTGATCCGATTGCTAGTTCCAAAGATGCAGTGCCCCAATGTCACTCTTCATGAATTCCTGCCATTATTATGATCAGGCAAGAATGGAAATTGTTTTGTTGGGGAAAATAGTAGAAACTTGCAAAACATGATAGATACTTGCATTTAAATTGGTAGTGCATGTCATGATGCAGAAAGGAATGGAATAAAATATATCAATGTTTGCTGTCTTTGCTTGTTCTGACATTTAAATACTGCTGATTCAATATATTCTCCTGTCTCAATTGTACGAAACCAATTACAGTTGCAGGTACTTAACAAGTCACAAAAAAAGGAGTGGGAGCTCGAACAGTACCCTCTGTTTCCGCATTTGAACAGATTTCCTTCTGAACTTCTTTGGGTCATCATTATCAGCTGCCCAAGTGTTAGTGGTCTCCTTATCACAAGACTGCAATTAATTTCACGATGAAAAGCTTTCCTCAGAATTTTTGGTGGGACAGAATCCTTTCCTGGGCAGCAGCTAACTTTTTCAAGGAAACTTGAATGAGCTGATAAACATGGACAGAATCACTCAAGAAAGACAATCCAACTAGGCTTGTAATTCCTGTTGCATAGTTGCTTGTTCAACCGTCTGTTTCAGAACCCGGTGATAGCTTTCCAACAGGAAAGTATGCTGCACGGGAACAGCACTGGAAATGGCTACTGTCGATATTAGGCAATTGGCTAGAACGGAAGGAGGTGAGGACTCATCTATTTCAGGGCCAGCTCGATCACCAATCCATCTTGTTTATCATGAACATCGTTGTTTGCCACAACTACGACCCAATCTGTCATTGGTTGAGAGTATGCTGGAGTTGACGGAATATTGATGGGCTTTGCCTGTGGGAGCACAATTGCTTACTCTAGCGGTGGCTGCGAGCTGCAGCCATGTAGTTTTTTCTGGCTTTTCTTGTAACTCGAAAGTAACTGAGGCAATTAGTTTCAAGGGTGGCTGTGCAACCAACTAGACCCAATGTCTTTTTTGGGTGTTCCTGGTTTTACTTCCTAGAGAATGGGAACAGAAATCAGTTGTTTAATTTGCTTCCCGGCACAATATTCTGAGGGTTCCTGTTCTCCCTTTTGGACTGTAATCTATGGTCCCTAGAGGCGAGGGAGTGACCCAGTTATAAGGGCTCACTTTTTGCTTGCGAGTGGTTGCGGGTTTAACACCCCCCACCCCCCCCCCCCTCCTTCTCCCAGTTCTATTTAAATTCAGATAGTATTTGGGTTGAGATCTAAGGTTTTGGGACAAGTCTGAACTCTATGAATTAGTGATTTTGTCTTCAACTAAAGTTGGAACCGAATATTAGATTAACTCGAGTTCAAAAGTTAAGAATGGCAGTGTTCGAGTTGAAATGTCCGGGTTGAATATGTGTTTGAGTTGAACTCGGATTGAAAGAATAATAACTTGAATCAAGCTTGGATTCACCCTTTTATCCGTTGGATCTGTTCAAGCTCCATCCTATTTCTTGGTAGCAGTGTCAAAATATGACATGTTATAACATGAACACGAATTTGTAAACGAGTGGATTAGACACGATACAATTAATAAACGGATTAGATATAAATGAAACTAATAAAAAAGAACCATTCCTTATACACAATTCATATATGACCCGAACCTAATATCACACAAATTGTTAGACACGAATTAATAAATGAATCAGCTATTGATAAAATGTTTTTGGAAAAATTTCAACCACACCCCCTCTAGTTTATCATATCTTCAAATACACTCCCTCTAGTTTCTAAATCTTCAATGGCATCCCTTATTAGATTAAATTTTTTAACTAGAATGTAAATTTACTAAATTGTCCATGATATATTTGAGGATAAATTTCAACCACACCCCCTCTAAGTATGTATATCTTCAATGAGACCCCCTCTAGATAAGCATATCTTCAATGAGACTCCCTATATTTTTTATTTTTTTTAAGTATTAAAGTTTCGAGTGAATTAAAATTCGATTCAAGTTAATTAAAAATTATTTTTTTACATATTAAAATTTGAGCCAATTAAAAATTATATTTTTTTACGTATTAAATTTGGGCTAATTAAAATTCTATTTGAGCCAATTAAAAATTATTTGTAATCGACTAAAGTCAAACTTTAATCAACTCGTATTGAATTTTAATTAGCCAAATTTTAATACATAAGGATATAAATTTTAATCGACTCAAATTTTAATAAATCGAATTTTAATTGACACAAATTTTAATAAGTAAAAAAATATAAATTTTAATCGACTCGAAAGCGAATTTTAATCGACGCTAACAACTCAGGTAGAGTTCAAATTGACTGAAATTTTAATATGTAAAAATATATTTTAATAGGTTCGAATTTTAATACATTAAAAAAAATAAAAATTATTCAACTTCAATCAAATTTTAATTGGTTCAAATTTTAATATGTAGAAAAATAAATTTTAATCGGCTAAAAATTTTAATAAAATTTTATGCAAAAAAATTACTTGAGATTTATGCAGGTGTATTTTTGGTATTTTAGATTAATTGTTTTTGTTAGAAGCGTTAGTTTAATGGTAGGGGTGTTAGTGATGTTTAAATATAAACTAAAAGGGGTGTCATTGAAGATTTAAAAATTAGACAGGGTATTTTTGAAGATATGACAAACTAGAAAGAGTGTGACTGAAGTTTTCCCAATGTTTTTTAACAGGAAAAAAAAGAACCACCTCGATGTAATTCATAATGGGCCAAAAAACACGGGGTCGGTTATGGCCCAATTTTTTCCCTTTTTTTGATTAGGATTAGGAATGTAACATCTTTCCTGAACGGGCGCGGCTATGGATGTTGAAATCCAACTCAAATTCAAATCAGCAGCGAGTCAGCCCTCTATATATAATCCTACCATTACTTAATTTTCAACCATCATAAGACTTGTCAAGCATTACCCACAACAACAAGAAGAGGAAGAAGATCTGCTCAAGAAAAGACAAGAACCAGTATTCAAGTTTACACGAGAGAGAGTAGACAATGGATTCGCAGAATAGAGTTAACAAAGTCGATGATACCATGGCCTACGGGCAAGAAAATCCGAGTCTTTGTGCTAAAGGCTGTGGTTTTTACGGAACGCCGGCGACTCACAATCTTTGTTCCAAGTGTTATCAACAATATCGAAGAGAAGAGATCACTGAGTACTTGAATCAAACAGTTTCTGTGCATGCTCTTCCCACAAACCCATTCCCTTGGGTTCCGAAGAACGCTGTTGATTCTACTGTCATTGCTTCGGTCGAGGCTCCGATTGTGAAGAACCGATGCCAATGCTGCAAGAAAAAGGTTGGAGTGATGGGTTTTGGGTGTCGCTGTGGCGGCACATTCTGTGGCATTCACAGATACCCAGAAGAACATTCGTGCAATTTCGAGTACAAGGTTGCTGGGCGTGCAGCTTTGGCGAAGGAAAACCCAGTTTGTAAAGGTGATAGGCTGAATACAAGGATCTGAGGATTATAACCCCGAGACTGTAAATAGTAGGAATTTGGTGGACATTTAGCAAATTTGGTTGAGGTTGTAGATGTAAGAACAACTTAATGGGCTTTAGACTATTGATATCAATCTCTAATTGGTTATATATAATTTTTTTGGTTAATTCTTTCGTATAACTTTCACGTGGTTATTAAATTAGTAGGTTCTACAGAGTTTCATTCATCATCCACCAATGTCGTAACACCATTTCACCGTTTCTGCTGGTAAAAAATAAGTTGGTAAAAACAATAATATTTTTATCAAGCATTATGTGAGTATCTAAATTCAACAACGAGGTAGTGTTATTTGTTGAAGAACATACAACAAACCTATTTCATTGATTAATCCAAGAATCAAGTTTGTTTGGATTCGATCCAATGGTGGGTAAGGCTCCTCACCAATTCTAGTGCTTTTATAAATATCTCTCAAGCAATTATCTAATATGAGTTCGAATAGAGTAATGCTATTCATACTACCTTTTTTTTTACTAACTTACGTGGACAATTGGTTTAGTCTCCACTAAACATCCAATTGTAATAGTTATGTCATGTATGTCGGTAATAGAAATTGATGGGTAATGAACTCAATATTGTGAAGTTAGCGGTTGTTCTAATGATCACAATCTTTGTTAGTGGACTTTTAGGTTACAGGTTTGAATTTTGTCGTTCCTGGACCGATAAAAAAAAAAAATATCCCAAAAGTTATGGTTACCATCCTTTGACACTATTAGGTCAAGATAGATAAAATGAAGCCAATTTATGGTCATGCACCCATCCATGATGCTTGATTTCTTTAGTGCTACTACGGGTCGTGTGTGAGTTGTTAACTCATGATCAGTAGCACTTCGGCTCAATTTCATTGCTGTCACCCCCACCAAAACAGAGGGTCCCCCCCCCCCCCCTCTCTCTCTCTCTCACACACACACACACGTATATAGGGGAGACAGGGAGAGCTTAAAGGGCTGTATGATAAGGGTTAAGAGAAAGGAAGATACTATTTGGGTACCTAATTCAATAACTATTAGATTGAAAGTGAATTTTATCTAACATTAGAAATCAAAATAAATCCAATGATAACATTGAAATAAGTTTTTAAATTAGGTTTCTCTGACATTGTTCTTGTTAAGAGA
The DNA here is from genome assembly GCA_023539305.1 of Ilex asprella. Lineage (NCBI taxonomy): Eukaryota > Viridiplantae > Streptophyta > Magnoliopsida > Aquifoliales > Aquifoliaceae > Ilex > Ilex asprella. Next base: position 19,271,410 of record CM042201.1, on the reverse strand, counting down.
CTATAAATAGAGTAAAAATACTCATATGTTCAAACGATATGTCGTAGTTTCGAGTAAAAGAATCAATGTATCCAAAGTAATAATAAGATCATCTCTACCACTGGAAGGCTTTATGACATGCACAAGGTACTATACATCACAGATCTAAGCCATTAATATCCAAATCAAATCACATTCCAACTGATTATCTCATTTAATTATAATGCTAAGTTCCTAATCAACCTGGACTAGAACCTACTCAGTCTAGATCCAAGGTGCCATGTTGAATATTATTTCTATAATATGAACTATAATTATAGTGTTAAAAGCTAGCTAGAAGAATATGTACACATGCATATAAATAATAAATAAAATAATCTCATGGAATAATTCAAGTAATGACAAAAAAAAATTAGAAATTCAGATGTCTTGAATTTGAATTTGAATAATTTATTGGGATTATGTCACGAGAGATTTATCTTTCGTGAATTCCCTAGTCCTGACATAAATGACTTACCTTTGATTAAATCAAAAAGAAGATTAATTAAAATGTACGTAAACTGATTAAAAAACATGGCCATGGAAAAAAAAAATGAAACCCCCAAAAATCTTTTGACAGTTTAACTCAATCATATCATTTACAAAAGTTATATTACAATATACAGACCATGGTTTAGAACCAAAACAAAGCCTCGCAGATCTGAAGCTGGTTCAATCTGGATAAATCTACCATGGCAAAAACAAAATTACTCCCAAAAGAAAAAAAAAAGAAGAAAAATTGTTTCCTAGTTAGCTAGAATTCTGCAAATTCAGGAATCCATTGAAGTTGGTACATCCAATCAAGGCCTTAGCATTCATCTCTCTCTCAAATCTCCAAATATAGTTGAGACCCACAAGCATCTCGGTTATGGCTGCCTCAGTCTTCTCTTGGTTAGCAAAATATAGCGTTTGAAAGAGAAGAACATTTGTCTTGGGCATCAAATTTTGCTGCTCAAAACTCCTTTCACTTTGCCATTTGATCATGTTATGTGCCAATGGCAACAACCAACCCAAGATCTTCTGCAAAGCTTCTCTCCATTCTCCGGCAAGAACTCGATCACTGGCCAAAAACCCGACACCTTTCAATCTAGTCCTCAACGATGATCGGATACTATTTGGCAATATGGAGTAAAGATCATCCCTTGCATCAACACCTATTAACTGAGGCGATCTGATCATCTTCTCCATCACATTTATCAAGTTTGCATAGTGTAGAGCAAGAGCAGCAGCCCCTAATGTACTCGAAGGTGGTTTAAGGATCTTCGAGTTTAACTTGAAGAATTCATGTGGTGAACCATTCTTTTCTAGAGATTCAGAGCTCTTGATCAATGGCCCCGACACAAAATCACATGCAATACTATTAGGGTCTTCAGAAGGGTAGACTGCGGCTGAAGCTGAGAGACTACGAGGTAGATAAGCTGGATATCCATGGCTGATCCCGAAAACCAGCTTGATCCTTGAAAGATTGGTAAATGTTGATCTAACAAGCAAAGAAGTTACCATGTCGAAGCTTCGACTCCACAAAGATCTCTCTTTCAGATACTTAATTTCCTGTTTCTGCCATAGAATTTTCTGCTTCAAATCAATGATTTTTTGTTCTTTGATCGAAACCTTATGTTCTTTAAACTGTATAGTTTTTCTCAAACCACTTTCCAAAACTCTGAGGTCCTCCATGGCTCTACGAAGTGTTGATGTGATAGTGACATATCGATCAATCTTCTTGTTCTTGGCTTCCATTTCCTTCCAGCTCAAAACACAATTGTAAGGATCACGACCCGTGTTTGCGAACTCATCAAACAGTCGATCAAAGCACCGAAGATTCGATTCCGAGCAGTTCTTACTCAATCTAGACACAGATTTCGCGATGAGTCTGAGATTTTCCACCATCTCTGCGCATGCGAGGCTGAGAAGAAAAGCTTCATCATTTGAGACAATCTTTCGAACACCTTCAAGGAATATGGATTCGTTGCGAAGGCGAGCTATGTTCTTGTCTGAGAGAGATTGCCATAGATGGAGGAGCTTTGACATGAACCCCACAATCTCAAAGGCTAAGACTCCGACATTAGATTTCTTGATCATCACTGCCGGCTTTGTCTGTGGCGCTGTGGCGCGTACTGAATCGAAACCTTGTGATATTGTCTTCTTCACCTTGGTCAGCCATGTCTCCAGAGCCATGAACTCTAAAGCGGTGATTATAGGGATGGGAAATTAATGCAGAAACTATGGGATGATGGGTGAGAAAATAGAGAAGTTTTGATGGAGTTTTTGGGTTTGTTGAGTGATGATGATGAGTTGGACTAGAGAGTGAAGATAGAGAAAAAGGATGGAGAGGAGAGAGAAAGAAAAAAATAATGGAAGAGTTGGGAGTTGCAGAGATAAGATTAGAAGACTTCGAAGATGCACTGTTAGGCTCGTGGGGTGTTGCAACCATCACAAGGAGTCTAATGAGAAAAACAACACAAACAGAGCAGAGAGAGAGAGGGACGATCAAGTATTTTAAAAGGAAAATGCCATGAGCCTTATCAAAATTTTCATCTCCATGGCATAATTTTTATTATTAAAAATTAATAAAACTTATTTATTTATTAATAAAAATTGTGTCACATAATTTAAGATAAAAATTTAATAAAAAAAATTTATTACCCATTTTAAAAGATTGAGACGAGTGGTAAATTTAGTAGCATTGACTTTGAATCTTAATTATATTTTGAGGTCAGGTCATAAGAAATTTATTTTTTTTATTAATATTCTAGTTTTGGTGTGAATGGTTTGCCTTTGATCAGATCAGGGAGAGGATCAATTGAGGTACGCTTAAATTGATCCAAACACATGTGACCGTTAAAAAAAAATTTAGAAGGTTATTGATTAGCTTAATGGTTAACGTGTTGATCCCAAAAAAAAAACAAAGTCAAAGGATTTTATGTGCATCCAAGTAGAATGAAGTAATTTTATATACTTTTCAAAAAAAAAAGTAATTTTATATAAAATAATAGGGTAAATAATATTTTTAGCCCTTAAAAAATGTGTGTTTTATTCATTTGGTCTTTATTGTATTTAAATTTATATTTAAATAGTCTCTAATCAGATAATTCGTTAATCTAATATCAAAAAAAAAAAGATAATTAGTTAATTTTTTTGATTGAAGGGACCGTCTATCATTCTGTCAGATAGTATCACGTGAGCAATACGTGATAACTTCGGTCAAAAAAATCTAACAAATCGTATGTGTGTGGATTATTTAAATACAAACTAAATATTTTAGAAATTAAATTGATAAAATTAATGTAATTAAAATTAAATTAATAAAATGTGCATACTTTAAGGACAAAAAAATAATACTAACTCAAAATAATATTGTTTTGGCTAATAACACCTTTACTCTTAACATAATTAATAGAAGTGTTTTTGCCAGACCCTAAACACTTTTTCTCTGGATACTGTTTTCTTCTCCAATGAGGCGACTTCGTCATCATCTTTAGTCTTTTCTTTCTGATTTCTATGGTTGATTTTTTTTCTTTTGTTGGGTAAGACATGTCCTATCCCACAGGCCTAGTTTAAGTCATTATTTGATTAGCAAAAAAAGTTACAATGGTTCATTTGATTGATTATTCCAAGGCTTCCTCGAATTTTCTTGTTTCACTTATTTTTGAATTGCAGGCGCGTGCCAACACGGACTATGCGATACAAGTTAATCTTACGAAAAGAGTTGGACCAAAAAAATGAGTCTAAAGGTACGTACTACAGGAATCCCCAACAATACCTAATTTAGAAATCTTATTTTAGTACTAAATGTGTTGTAATAATTAGATTGAGAGTAGACTTTATTAAATATTAGAACCCGTTGATTCATAGCGTTGTCTTTGTCTTTTGGATTCAGATCTCCTTCCATATTTTTTTTTTATTTTTTTTTCTTCTTTGGTGGATCACTCCCGTAGTCCCGTGCATTAGTGAGGAACCGCTTATATATGTAAAATGGGTCTCGCTCAAAATCACAGTACATGATCAATCAATTAAAAAAAAAATTGAGAAAAATATATTGGAAAGTGTTTCACTCTTGTTTGTTTAGAGGGAAAAAGAAAAAAAAAAAAACTACTTTTTCAAATTTACATATATGGCTCTTTTATTACTCATGACTTTCACAGGCCAGGGGGAAAAAATTTGCAACAGGCCTATAAAGTTATTGACAATTTACTTTCTAGCACAGCCAAAAAAAATAAGTTTTACTCAAATGGTCTAGGTGTATATTATATGATGGATTGATGCAATGATAATATCCTCCTCCACTTTCTCAAACCGGGAGTCAAACATGTATGATGAAGTAAAATTGAGTAACAATAATATCAACACATAAGAGTACCCGGCAAATTCGAAGGTTCTGAATTCGAATTTTTTTTTTAGATTTATCTTTTCAGGTGGAATAATAAGATGCATTTACGCGGGTGAATTAGTTGAGTGTTATAAGAATTCTATAAGAACAAAATCAAAAGGAAGAGTGATGTTCATACATGCATTCTACCCAACCTTTTTAGGTCAAACAAAGCCCTTTCAAGCATGTTTCTATATGCATAATTCAGGAAGGCCTATGAATTGCATTGTCGGTTGGAGAGTAATGATTGCAATTGCCCCAATATTATCTATCTATCTAGATATGGATTAATAGCATTCTTGGTTTTCCCATACATATATTCAAGAGAGAGAAAGGGGGAGAGAGAACACTAAAGAGCAATGCTAACTTAATTTCTTGATTTAATTAATTACTGTTATTGATTTAATTATAAGTCCCATTGAAACCCACTACTTATTCAATAATTTTGATTGATTAAATCAATAAATTATGTCAATATTTTAAGTTCAAATAACATTTATCGATCATTGAAGTATGCATCAACTTTCTCATTAAGTCACATTAGGAAAGTAGTCCCACACTACTATGATAGAAATAGAAGTAAAGATTATTGGTCAAAAAAAAAAGAAGTAAAGATTACTTCAAATGTTTAGAAAATAATAAATTGTCCATTATGTACATTAATAAATCGTCGTATACGAAATATTATTACAAACACATGCAAATAATTTATCGCATACGAAAAAAATTATTTCTAAAATTCAAATATTTGGTATTTAGATCACAATCAAATAACCTAACCTATCCATAAAAAACAAGATTAAAATTGGCACGTCAAAAATTTAACAGTTTGTCACATTTCTCTTTACTCGACTCTAGCAATGGCTATTAGTTTCAATTTAATCCTTAAAATATTTAATTTGTATCATTTTGATCCCTACGTAACGAACCGTTAAGTTTTTTACGAACTGATCATGTGTTCGACACATGAAACTGTCTAAAAAATAGCACGTGGTCACTTTCATAGAAAAAAATTACAGATTATTTGATTAGGGACCAAAGTAACACAGATTGTATACTTTAGGTAACAAATTAATAAAATTGATACAATAAAGAGTAAATTGACAAAAAAAAATACATATTTTAAGAATCAAAAGTACTATTAGCTCTAATTAATACAAATGCGTGCAAATAATTCATCGCATGCGAAAAATTATTTGTAGAACTTGAATAGTTGGTATTAAAATCACAATCGAATAATCTAATCCGCCCATAAAAAAACAAGATAAAAATTGGCACGTTTGAAATGATTTTTTGAGCAATCTTCGGTAACACTTTTTCTAAAGAGCCGCCCATGCATAGCCGCCCCACTTTAAAAAGAGAATTGGAAGAAGTTACACATTCATTCTCATTTGCATGTGGATTGTTCTTACGAAGGACATTGACCATGTTTCTCACCTTATCTCTTAAAGACCAAAATTACAAAAGAAGAAGAAATAAAGGAAATGATTTGAGTAGGACTTTAATTTGGTGTGACACGACCTAACACTTGCCAACATGATAATTCGAATAGGTGTCTAATGGTCAAGTTTATTCTCTTGTAAGTGAGAGGTCTTAAGTTCGATATTTTTTTTACTCTTTAAGGATTAGTTACCCTTATTTTTCTAGGGACATGTCTTTAAACTAACTCAAATTAAGGTGGCTGATTTTAGAGCTTAAAGAAGTAGTCGGTATAAGCCTAAATACCATACAACAAAAAAAAAATACTTGTTTTTTCAAAAACAAATCTAACAAATTGATGAATGACAACAATTCATTAAGAAAGTATAACGTTTGATTGATTATGTACATCACTTGACTTTATCAAATGGTGTGTTTAATTCACAAAAAAAAAAAAATCATCTTGTCAAACTCATCTTACTTTTCACTGATTCAAGGTCGTTTGCATTGTTAAATGAACTAAATTTGATCAAATTCGTAGGTTCATTTTGTGAACAAACCAAATCCAAGCAATGGGTGATTTATGTTAACCCAAAGATCGTATCCACAACTAATTAATTATGAGTTATAAATTTTATTTTATTTTTGCAATAAAATTAATCTCGATTTTAACTTGAACATCCGCAAATTTACATTGAATCGAACTTGAACAAAAGTCTAAGCTCGACAATTAGATTTCAACTTGACCAGTCACAATTGAATTGAACTTAAAAGCATACTCTAACTTTACATATTTAATGTGCACGTTTCTTTAAAAATTCAATTATCATATTTATCCTCTTTTAAATTTGGATTTGCTCTCATTTTAAAAAAGGTTTCTTCTTTTAAAAATTTTGGATTTTCCTATTTAAGAGGTCTATAGCAAATCAAGTTTTTTACCTATTTTTTTACTTAATTTGAGTAAGAGTTTGAGTTACCATGGGAGATGATCTAATTACCATTCCTACCATTGTGGGCTTTTTAAGACATTTGAAGGAATGAGAGGCCCTTCTTTCTTTTCTTTTCTTTTCTTTTCTTTTCTTTTCTTTTTAGTTTAACTGTTGGGTGTTTGAGTCAGTTTACATATATTTCGATTAATTTTTATTTTAGTTAAGTTAAAAGCAGATTATTCATGCCGAGATTAAGATATTCATGAGATAATTATAAATCTCATACTCTAACTTCAAGGGATTGTCAAAAATTCAAATTTAATATGTCTAAATTTACAATTCGTCTATATTATCACTTAAACTATCCTCAAAAAACAATCTTTTCGTGTCCATGTTGCACTCATTTTGCCGTGGGCCTTCTCTCTCTCCCTCTCCCTCTCCCTATGTGGGGACCCAAGTGTTGCATTAGCGAGATCCCACTATAAGTGCAAGTGACCTAGGAATTATGAGACAAAAGATAGGCTTTTAAGAATGAGCAATGCTACATGGACTTAAAAAATAGACTTAAAAAATTGACTTGATAATCTCAACCATTGAATAGGTAGTAGGTCTCAATAAGTACTAGGACCTACAGTAAAATCAATGGTTAGGATTATCAAGTCAATTTTTTAAGTCTAGTTTTTAAGTCCATCTTTTAAGAATACATCTGAAACGGGACAGATGGTTGTGTGAGTCTACATCTAATAAGGAGGACCCCTCTCTCTCTCTCTCTCTCTCACTCACACACACACAGAGAGGCATCGAAATGTAAGGAGATGTGTTTCACTTTGGCTAGACATTCCTTGAAGGGCTGGACCCAACAAACCAAATAACACTTTGGAAACTCATCCCTAAGCATGACGGTCTAAACCAACCCACCTCAATGATGCATTATTCATTAACTCTGTGCACGTGTCTCATTATCATAAGTACATAGAGGACTACATTATTCTTTCACACGCACGCCAGGCATGAGAAAAATATGTAGGGATTTAACATATCACTTCATCGTGTAAAGTGTTTAATCCTTAAATAATCTTTTTTTTTCTTTTCTAATTCAACGATCATGAATCTTTGAGTTAGTTTACGTGTAATTCGATTAATTTTTTTTTGATTAAATCAAAGATAGGTTATCTACGTCGAAATTAAGGTATTCATGATAGATAAATCCTTCATAGTCTAATTCTAAAGAATTATCGGAGTTCGAATTCAAGATGTCTGAATTTATAGTTCATTTCTATTACCACTTGAGTTTTCCATTGGTGGTGTTATTGAATAATCTATTTGTCTCAAATGAGCTCTTAAATTAAATTCATCTCGAACCTAGAGCTGAGATATATTGTTGGTTAGTAAAATTTAAAAGAGCGGTTCAACCTACAATGCTCCCATCACTGTGAGATTTAAGAAAAATTAGAAATACACAATCTAAACCACACTTGGGAAAAGGCTACCTTCGCAGCTCAAACTTTTAATGCCAAATCAAGCTAAGGCACTAGTACTTAAAATTGGTCCAATCAACCTAAGTCACTAATAAAAGATTGAGGTGAAATTTTGGAATTATTTACAAGGACCCTCACATACATAGATTGATTTAGTTGACTTTATTTTTGGGTATTTATCTGTGTAATTATAGTAGCAAATAAATTAGGTGAAAGAGGCAATAGAAGATCTTCTCTGCATACTGAGTAATTTTTCAGAATCTTCTATTATTAGATTAAAATTCATCTTTTCTCCTATTAATTACTCACTATTTATCTAGTTTTATCTACAAATTATTTTTATCACTCAATAATTTTTAATAATTCTCTATATAGTTGTGATAGAAGGAAAAAAATGAGAAACAAAATTCATTCATATCATACGGCACATTCGTCTTTAAAATAACGTGAAATCAATTCAAGTAATTGAGGGGACTAAATTGTATACGAAGAGAAGTAAGATCAGTATCATAGTTTAAGGGTGCAAAGTGTAATTTTTCCTTTTATTAAATAAAAAACAACCCTCTACATAATCAGTTAGATGGGGTTAAGTGTTAAACCCTACTTGAGAAAGAATCTAGACATTACATCTAAAAATACAACAATGGTGACAACAAACCTATAACAGAGAAGTTCATATGACTGCAGTTTAGCCAACCTGTTGACAGAAAAGCTAATCTTACAGATAAATATGGTTGGAATATGATACAACTCACAGCATGATACAGTTTCCCTGCTGCTATTCCAAACTTCATGTAAGCTGCATTCAGATCGGATTGAACTTACAAAAAACTGGTGCCAAGAGTGAGTTCATTCAAATTGGACATGATTTGGGTACGAGTAGTTCCAATCTGGCTGGCAATCTCATGCTGCTCCTCCAACGGGAGCATCTCGTAACTGCAAAGTTGAAACAATCACAAAAGAGACCGCATTGATTATTAGAGATCAGTTTTTATGTTCAAAAATGAGTGAAAAAACTTCGGGTTAAAAGTACTTTTAGTCCTTAAAATATGTATTTTTTGTCAGTTTCGTCCTAATTGAATCAATTTGGTCCCCAAGTATTTAATCTGCATCAAATTAGTCCCTTATCGAACAATCTGTTAAGTTTTTTTATGAAAGTGACCACGTGTCATCTTTTTAGACAATATCCCGTGTTCAACATGTGATCATTCCGTCAAAAATTTAACCGTTCATCTATGTAGGGGCTAAAATGACATAAATTAAATGTTTTAGAGACCAAATTGACATAATTAGAACTAAACTGATAAAAAATACATATTTTAGAGACCAAAAGTGTTATTAACCCAAAAACTTCTTTACTTTAGGAGGTAACTCGGACATCAAATATGTTTGTAAGAGAAAACATATTACTTACTGGCAAAGCAGCTCACAGTCGACTATGCTGTCGGGGCCAGGCCGATGAGCCCTTCCATTTGCACGGAACTGCCGGAAAGATCTTGGATTTAGCCCAGCAACATGAGGAACAGCATCAACTAGCTTTTTCTGCAGAGACTGAAGCCTACGAAATGTGAGTTCATCAAGAGGTGCAATACAACCAATGCTGCCATCCAGGGTGCCAAACAGAAGAGCAAATCGATTAGTCTTATCAGACCCTGGAGCACCATTGGATCGATCTGATGATGCAGGAAGCATCTGCAACCGCAAGAACTTGGTCACATGGGCACCAATATGAAACTCTGCCCTAGATAGAAGCTTCTGTCCTTTCCAACTCTCTGACATCTTTGGAGCATAATAAAATATCTGTGTTTTGCATGCACAACATTCAAACATTCAAACATTCAAACATTAGGCAAACAGTTGAGAAGAGTTCTCACATTGCAAAGGATTAATAGCTCCACATTCAGGCTACTAAAGTCGGTCATAACTCCGAACACTTCATATCCATTACATAATAGGTCCATGGTATTGACCAGAACAAAGTTTCAATCTCTGGTATGTCACGATATCTACCTAAATCAAAAAATATTTCAAATCGGGCAATGATTTGTACAACGTAGGCATGGCAGCCATTACTGTTGCCTTTTACCAGGTAGACATGATTTAATGATATTCTATGGTTCAGAATTCAAAATTTAAGCCATTTAGCTCTTACACAGACTACATCTGAGATCTAGTCAATGCAACATCCAGCATTTTTTGATACAAATTTATATTTAAAAATTCAGTAGTGTCATGTGCACGTGAACACTATTTGTGGTCCGCAAAATCGTGCCTGCTGGCATAAACATGGACAGAGCCAGTGACATGTTTATTAGCCTTGATGTATCTCCCACCATTGAATAAAAACAGTGAAGCCAAGTAGCAAGGTCCTAGCCTTGACCACTGCACAGTGCACACTACCACATGTGGCTTTCAATCAATAAGAGAAGGTGAAGGAAAAAGATGTTCAAGATTTTTATATTAACTCAGACAAAAAAATAAAAAGTAGGATGAAAGAATTCTTGCCAAAAAAATTGCTGAAAAATAAACAGATATTTTTAACCATAACTTCCCATTATTTTGCATTTCCTAATGCCTTTGGATATAGTAAATTCTTTGGGAAGATGTGCAAGTAGGAAAACCATGTACATAAGAAAGGCGCCAACCTGAACATTTTTTTGATCATCAGAAACCAGCAGACTGAGCGTGCTTCCGTCAATTAAAAACTCAGTCGCTAAACAATCAAGTGAGCCAAAATCCTTGGCCAATAAACTAAGTTGAGCTCCCTGTTCCTTCCAACTAAGAAAATATATACTTCGGTGAATATCCCCAAGAAGAATGAAATTCTTAACCTGCAACATTAAATGGCATTAACAAGGAGCAAAATTTGTACATGCATAAGCCATCTCAATTGATTGCTTGTACTGCATACATTACAAAAGCTAACATAAAAACCTGTCGAGTCAGTAATGGCCATGCTATACAAGCATAGATTAGAGATCATCACCACCCAAACCGGTTAGATGTAGAGTTTAGTTAGGGTAGAGAGAAAAAATAAACCATACTACCATTGTCTTTGCAAACTAATACTTGGCCAAGCAATTCAATAAGTAATCAAAAAAAAAAAGGCAAGCTCATATGGCGTGGTGAGAAAATTATAAAGCAAAATAAGACTAGATGCTACATGCATTTGCCATGACACTTCATTCCAACGTAAATCAACATATGTACAACTGAGATTCTGGGCTCCTTTATTTTTGCTAATTTAATTAATTGAGGCAACTAATTGCCTTAGCAATATTCACAAAACAGATGGGCAATCTAGCTCTATAACAATTTTGTAATTTCACATCATGCACCTCACTCCAGAAGTCGCTAATCAAGAGAACACGACAGGGAAAAAACATACAGCAGAGGAATTGAAGTTGTGGAGAAGACACCTACAATATTTAAGCTCACAACGTAAAGAGGTGGAACATCATAAAAAGCAACGCCATTCAACTCAGAACCTGTCCATTTGTGTAATATAATCTTAGGACCAGAAGCTATCAACAGATGACCTTGAAGTGAAGCAAGAGCAGATATAGCACCCTTCAACTCCTTGGAGTAGACCTCGGAAACCTGAAAGGGAAGAAAAATATCAAATTAATTGGTAGCACTTAAGCAGCATTGAGAACTTGAAAAGAAGTTGATGAGAAGACATAAATTTGTATGGCAATTGAGTTGATTTTGACAAAAGAAAATAAGACTGGATTAAGCAAGAGGTCAAAAATAGTTCAGAAAGTTACAGAAATCCGAGAATTATCAGCATTTCTTTCGACAGAAAACAAGAGAACACGCCCTCTTGCAGCAACATCCTCCCCTTGCACATAAGCAGTCCCAATAGCCAAAAGTGTATCATTTTCTCTTGTTGATGTATTCTGTGATGAGGAATTGATATATGTACGGAGCAACAGTTAATGAAATGGTGCTATGATCATGTTAAGAACATATAATTTTATCCACCATTGACAACTGACAGAAAAAATACCAGAACTATTAAGACAAAAAAGCAGTTCAAAATCTAAAGTCTAACAAAACTTACAAACAATGTAACCACTCGCACAGTCAAAGCATTTTCAGAACTCTGCATAGGAATTGTGCCCCTAGTTTGCCAAGGACCACCAGATTTTTCTGGTTCCAAAATCCGAACCTCAAATTCTTCTAGAGTGTAAGTTCCATCCGAACCCCAGTTGTCCTGCTCATTCTGGTGGCCAACTTCTTGATCCATCAGAGATGAGAGAACTAGATTCAATGGCTTAGGAACCTGTAAAAGACAATGGGAACAACATTCAAGCACCAGGCAAAAATTAATCCCTTTGCATTTACTCAAAACTCCACGTAGCCTTATCCCAACATTTTTTAAGTCAAATACATGAATCCTTTTTCGCTAGCTCTATCGAGGACTATGTTTTCTATTAAACCATAAAATATCGTATCTTTCTTTACTATTTCAATCTTAATTTTAGTCTTCCTCTACCTCTATGCCTACCGTCAATAGCTATCATATCACTCTTTCTCGTCGGCACCATAGTAGGCCGTCTATAAATATGTCCAAACCACCTAAGTCGATTTTCTCTTAATTTATCTCATGTAAGTGCTACACCTATTTTTCCACTGATATAAGCATTTCTAATTCTATCATTCCTAGTTTTACCCAACATCCATCTATTAACATTCTCATTTCTGCCACACTCAATGTTTGAATGTATTGCGTAGCAAAAGAAAGTACATCAAAAAATAAATTAGTTTTTCAAAATAAGACTCAGCTCAGGACAGACTAAATATGGGAGTCTACAAAACCATGAATAACATATTTCAGTACAGGGATGATATCCATTCCTGGCTCTTACGAATTCATCAGACATGATATACTTCCTTTTGTCAAAGCACCAAATTTTATTATATTTGACTAAAGGAAGCAATCAAGAAATTTGTAGCTACAGATTTTTTAATGTAAAACAATTGCACAAAAGGGTGGATGATTTCCTCTTGTCATCGCAACAATTAAAATGAAAAGTGACAGCACCAATAGGAAGGCAAATCATAAAGGACAAGCAGATGATAGTAATGCATTGGAAGGACACATTTTACATTAATATGTGCAATTTAACAAGTCTTAATGCCAGACTAGCGTGATAAACCAAAAACTATTGGGAGCACTCAGCCACTCACTTCTTCACTATCAATGTCAGGAATATGTTTATAAGTTGTCTGGATGCTCATTCCAAATCAGCTTGACTAAACTATTTAAAAAGATAATTGGTGAACCAGAGGCCTAGAGTAAACGATAGAAATTGCACTCACTGGAACTGAAACTATAAGTGGATATAAATTCTTCTCAGCAAAGTAAGTGACTTGATGTGGAGTCCCCTTTAATGGAATCTGACAGAAAAGATATAATATTCATGTGAGCACATCCATGTCAAAACTAGTAATCTGATATCAAATTGAAGGCATATGAAGAGAATTAATAAAAATAATCACCCACTTTTTGTACTGGCCAATAGTTGTCATAACTCAATAAAGATGGAAGTTGGCAAATTTTCAAAATACCCTGAAACAAAAAAAAAATGTAGGAATTAATGAAGATGTATGTCAAGGGGTAAAAGATAAGCAGCAGTATACTTTTGTCTAACCTGTGAGGTAACATATATAAGCCCATGGTTACAGTTTACATTGTGAAGAACAGTAAAGGCAGCAATAGGTCCATCACATTGCTGCAAATTAAAAAGTCAAAGCTTAATGAGTAGTAGTAGCAGCTTCTATAACGATATCCTTATATTTAATCCAGCAGATAAAAGTATCAACAATTTATTTGTAATCAACTTGATTAAGGATATGGCCTTTCAAGGAGCCGGCCATTGACTGCGGGTCAATGTTGCTAACTTAAGCACTTGAAATTAAGACTTGCTGAATTGAGTATATTTCAGAACTCTGAAGAAATATTATAAGCAACAAGCTGTGCATAAGCTATCAACCAGATAACTGTAACACTACAGTTTAGTAAGTGTTAAATGAAACTGCTCTTTCCTGAGAGCGGTTCACAGTAAGCGTTATGCTAGCTCATCCATACAGCTAGGACCAGGCCAAAATCAGCTGATCCTACACCAACCCACCATAAAAAATGAGTCTTTCTTAATACTTCACTCTCTGAATCTGTCTTCTTTTCTTCTATTTCATTCCAATAAGCAAAAACACAGAACAATTTTGAATGGAGCAGAAACGAACCTGTGGATGTATTCGAAGCCGTTCTCTGAACATCATGAACCAAACTGGCCTTGACCCAGAGAGGAATAATCCTTGGAAACCTCCAACATTCTTGAATATGGTTATCCGTTGGGATGGGGTTTCAGATGATGTCTCCTCCCTTGCATATGTGTCCAAGGGGACTCGAAGAAATCTTAAATTTCTAAGCCTAGAACTGCTAAAGTTTACAGAATTCTGTACGGTAACGACTTCCTCAATTTTAGAAGCATTTTCTGAACCTTCAAAGAGGTAAGCATGGTAACCAAGAATCGTCCCATCAGTCAATATTCCAAAAAGAAATGGGCGGCTATGCTGCCCTGACCATCTTTGCATGGCCAACTCTACAACCTTCATATTCTGGATATTCTCTTTCCTGGCATGGCCAGCCACATCTTCAGAATCCTTTTTCATAAATTGTTGAGAAGCATTAGATGGATCCTTGACAAAGGTATCTACAAGGTAGGACTTTCCAGACACAAAGTTATCCACCGAGAAAACACAACTGAAATTAGGCACGTCAAATATTTCAAGAGCACCACTTTCGTAACAAACAACACCGTATATGTCACCCTGATCAGGAGGTGTACCATCAGCCCCATCAATTGCCTCGCCAATGCCAGTAGAAAGCCATGCATCGGTACTTGTCTTCCGAAGCCATGGCTCAGGTCCTTTATCATGATAGAGTGTGCAGGCAGATATTGATTTGTTTGAGCTTTCAAATACAGCAGGAATGTTGCTGGAAACAGTGCAATTAGAAGGATCTGCAAATAGAAAACTACTTTGAGTATTTTTAAGAGGCCTTGTGCCAAATCTGGATAAAGGGAGAGAAGAGCAAAGAGACTCTAAGAGTTCTTAACGAGAAAACTGTTATTACTATTAATAAACACCTCATGTGAGCACCAAAATATTAGGCACAAAGATTAAATCTAATAGTTGCTTGAATAAAAATACTGCCCTAGGAAGCAATGAGGGCACTGTTGAACAGGCCATAGCTAGATGAAATAGAACCATTGTTTTCTGATGTCCAGCTTCAAAGCAATGATTACCAGCGAATTTCTAATTCTTAACAAATCCAATGCCTAATCATGCACCGGCAGTGGCACAAACATTAATTTTTCAATTTGGTACAAGGCTAAATAGACAACGCCCATAAAAGAAAAAAGTTCATAAAAAGTAAAAGTATGAGAAGGCGTGTAATATATTTTGTGTATGTTAATTCAAAATGCATGGAAAGTCTAAACCTGTGGGTAGAGCTGTGCATATCTCATGCAACTGCAGTAGCAGCCTGCAAGTTCAAAAAGTAGTGAGATCAACCTAAGCACTCTTAAGTGTGAATCACGCTAATACAGAGTTTCTATTAGACTTCACACAGTGCTACTCTAGGCCATTTTGTCATGTGTTCCTCTTTAATTACTACAACATAATTGGATTGCCGTGTGCAATCGCTAGAAGTGTCATTGTTTTTCCTTTGTATTCTTACATTGGATATCTTTATCTGCCATTTTGAATTCCTTTATTTTAATGAAATAAAAGTCTTGTTTCTTATCAAAAATTGTCATTTTTTAAGTTGTCTGATGAAGAGTTGCTATTGTGTAGCAAAGTAAGCATCTGCCAGTATCAAAAACCTAAAAAGCACAAATACGGACATGGATACAATACGACATGAGCTAAAATTAAGTGGTCCATGCTTCATAGTCGAAAGCCCTTATAAGACTGAAATTAGAAGAACCTAAGGGTCAGAAGATATTTACATACTGTCCAAAAGTCTATAAAGTCAACTTTCTGCTTTAGGGTAACAACTATGTTGTATTGTTACTATATGCATTCACGCATTTCTGAAGCATTACATAGTAAGGATATTTTATGAGCTGAAAGTTGAACTTTGGCAACTTTGAAGCTTCATATTCGAAAAAACTAAAGGTAGCTTAAAAGTTAAATTTAGATTCAGATCCATGAAAATGCTTTGACAATTGAGAATCTTTTGCAAATGAAGTCATATTAGCCAGCCACGAGTACCTCCAACAAGAAGCTGAATACTTCCGTCTGTCATTCTTAGCAACACATAAGGATCAGCTATAGAAACGGATGATACTGTTGAACTTTCAGAACTGGAGCCAGCTTCAGAGTTTGGAGTGCTAAAGCTCAAATCTTGAGTCATAAAAGCACCATCAAGAATTCGGGCACCACGAGCAAACACTTGGATAACTCGGCGCCTTAAAAAATGGAAATTAAGTGTGAACCACCTTCGTACTACAAAAAGTACATTACAATTGACGACTGAAATCAAGCTTAAAAACTCAGGCAACCAACTTTAAAAAAGGAAACCACAGAAGTTACAAAAATATCGTAGCATAGAAAGGAAAACCAACCAGTGTAAATAAAGCCGCCACAAAAATATAAGTTAGGATAGATAAAACAAAACTCTAAACTAGATAAATCAAATGGAATATTTTCATGCAAAAGTTCCCTATTAGTCAGAATAGTAAATAATACAACGCTGATGTGCTATGCTTAGTGCCGCAAAGGTTCAGAGCACAGATAATATAATTTTTCCTAAGGACAAAGAAATTTGCATAACAACTGTTTAGTATCCTGAACGAAACAGAAGAGCAAAGAAATTGAGTCTAAGCAACAATCTAGTCCTTTTGCATCAATGCAGCAGCAGTCACAACAGTTCTAGTTTAACATCCAGTATTCCCATTCATACTGACCAACTAGCAACTGTAAAATTTCACACAAGCTAGAGAATCATGTGTATAGCTATCTGAAAAGGAAACGACAGACTCAATATATCGACTAATTTTTAAATATTCGCTTAGTGGAGGAGAGAGGAAAGCAAAGAATGTGCAATATTAATCAATACATTCAAGGGAAGTTCCTCATTCTTGTGCATATTTGGATCCCTCCTGGCTCCAGAACTCCAGAGAGCACATATATAAAAAGAACAAGTAGAAATCCAGATACCAGAAACATACTAACAAGCCAATGAATAATGCCTTATCCAAGAATTATAAACAGATTCACCTTCCAAACAGATTTCCTGCAGCAATTGTACTTCCTTGGACATAATAATCAACATTTTCGGTAACCTCCTCCAGATTGTTAGCTGTCTGTAATATCTACACAAAATGATAAATAGAACTGTAACACATCAGCAAAGATGATCACAAATGCGTCAACAGGATTTAGACAACCATATATTTCTTCCAGATCAACAAGTTCGTAGGACAAACGTGAAGCCTATAACAACAGATATCCTCACGTACCAGCTAGTTACCAACTTTCATTTTCTTTAATGGACATTAACCCCTGCATGGGCTGCATTGTTGGAATAGATGATTAGAGGATTAGCTAACTAAAAGATCTGTATTGGATTCACGTTGGAAAAATATACAATTTTCCTTGATAATTGGCAAAAGACATGCACCCAGAACGTGGCTTTTGTCAAACAATATGCTTAGTTCACATAATGCCTTTAGGGAGTCTTATAATATGCACCTGGTGAGATAGAATGTGGTATGATGTACAATGTCGCTTCTGTAGCAACATCATAATGATTCAACTTCCACCGTCTACTCTGAAGTTATACGCCACATTGAATTGCAATGAGCAATATATGCCCCCATATTGTTTCAAGAATTGCATACGACAATGGGTTGTGCATAAATAAAAATAATTATTATACATAGGATTTCGAAGCAGCTGTAAGATGTGCTATAAATCATCCAGACTTCTAAACATAACTCCTGCTTTTCCACCAAGATTTGATCATTATGCAGCTCCATTCCAGCTACAAATAATTACAATTAGCTCCAAACAAATGACCCAAAGAATGCATAGAAGACTGAAAATCAATCACAAAGAAATCCATCATGAAACGTGCAGAATTCATTATTTTTTATTGTACACATAAAAATATTAACAGAGCTTAGAACGTCATAAAAAGAAACATGTTGTGTGACTGAGATTACCATTGTACGACTCTCCAAACTAATAATCAAATATGCATGGTATTCATCATCATCAGCTGCCATCTTTGAAGAATCAGTATTATGACTCCGCGTACTCTTGTGGTATACAGCCCAAACTCCCTTGCAACCTTGTAAATTTTCCTTCAACATATTCGAAGATGCATTATCAATTTCTGTCGACTGAAACTATGTGTGCATGGGCATAAAATTCAATAAATGTGCACAATTGCCTCATTCAGGATATAGAAAAAGGTCCAGGTTGGATAAATGATATCTAGAAACATATGTGAAGTAAAGAAATTTTAGAAAATATGTCACTCAAATGGCACTATCAAAACAAATGAAACATAAAATGAGGTCATATATTGGAACAAAAAAGATGAAAGATGCAGAACTAAATAAGACATTCCTACACGCACTGCAACTGTTAAAGAGAAACCTGATTTTCCTTGCATGAAAATGTAAGAGCCGTGTATTGTAACAACTAGAAACATTTTAATTAAATCTTTACTATAATTGATTGATTTAAATTACTTATCACGTAAGGTTATCAAAAAGCCAAACTATCTACGGTTAGAGGGGCACACAGGTGTGGCCTGTCATTGAGGGCACAAACTGTCAGCCAAGGCAACACTAGAACTGAACACCAGAATACATAACTCCTTTGGATATACAGTGATGTCTACATTCTAATCAACAAGCCAATACAAAGGGCTAAAGGGGCTTAAAAGGAAGAGAGAACGAAGAAGAAGCAAAGCAAAAGTCGAGCAGTGTTAATGGCCTGTGGTTGAAAAGATAACTACCTCCATGCTTTGTCTCCTTAACACACGCGTGCGCGCACACACACAGAGCAAATACCTTAGTCCTAAACTAAAGACTTCAGGTGTGAAATTCCACGGTCTACCATTTACACTGTAAAACAATAGAATGGATAATGGCATTTAAATCCAGCCAAAAGTCACTTACGAAAACCACATAATTCTCTAGAACTATGAGGTGTATAGAAGACATCCTATTACCAAATCTTAAGAAAAACAACGGTTGCGAGAAACATACATAAAATATTGGAGGAACTAAAATGTTCCTCCAAAATCTACCACCAGTAGTTGACCCCCACTATAATCACAAACGCAGTCACCAACAATATTCCCCACAGTTCAATCTAGTGGTACCATTGCCAAACATAATTCTATCTCAAATAGATTTTTAAGTACGATAACACTTCCATCATCCACCACATGCAAGACCACCCCACCCACCCCCAAAAAAAAAAAAACACCACCACAAACACACACAAAAAGAGGAAAAACATAAGTAGAAAAATGGAAAAACTCAAGCCCTCTTAAGAATGATACCACAATGTCAAGGAGAATAAGTTAATAGAGACAACGATCACTCTAAAAGACCACTATATAACAATGGGTATGGCAATTTTCAGAGTGAGCCTCCACTGTTATGTACACATTTGTTGGAGAGTGCCATTCTGCCCCCCTTGATACGTATCGCCATCTATCAATGGAGGCAGTACATGTTCTTATCATAATCTAATCTTTCTAAGAGAAAAAAAGATTCAACTGAACGGAATCAACATTGGGCAAGTGCAACCATTGAAAGCCACCAGTAAACCGTTTTTGTGTGGTGGCTCGGTAATCAATATGTACTGGTTAAGAAATACGAGAAGTTACTTAGAAAGGTTTGCCTGTATGGAGACAACTGCCATTTCATTACATAAATAACATAGCCATTTAAAACAGTGAACATTAATGTGAATGTGACTGATAATTCAACAGTTGAATATGCACTTGCACATGCACAAGACACAAAATCACAACAAAAAGTTCAATGTAAAGCATGCCAAAAAGTTTTCTTCCCCTCGTATAGGCAAATAAAGGCCACTAGTTTTCAGTTTTCAACAAAGTAAAACTGAAAGGAACCATAGAGTACAAACACACTTGTGTAATCATCTCTGGGCGGATTGACTGCTGAAGCACACAGAGTGCACCATTCTTTCCATGACCAGAACAGCACACCTGAAAATTACCCAAAATAAATCAGATAAGATTTATTATTTTAGAACTACACGCCATTACTAGTGTGAGATTTGTGGCTTCAAGAAGACTTATTGGAAGTAAATAGTGAATGAGGCACCCAAACAAGAAGTTAGGGACAAATGTTGATAAGCGGTATTCACTCTACAGTAAACAATTGCACACCAAGTTATATAAAAGCAAACAGAAACATGATTCAGTCGAATCTCTATCCCATCTTGTCCACACAAAATTTAATGGGTAAAAATGAAACCGCAAAACTCACCAGTTCATAGTTACTTTGTTTAGCAACTCCTGTTGCATTAGGATCGGCATTGATTCTCAAACCGTAAGAAAAGTCTTTCAAAGGGCCAACGTTAATCAGTGAATCCCTCACTGCAAATGAGAAAGTCTTCTGCATGCACCAAGAAGTAACATAACATTATTAGGGAATGACTAAGAATTTACAAAGAGCATACATAAAATTAACTACGCCAACTCAAAACCACAACAAATCAATTTAAACTAGAACAATTGATGCATCAATAAACATTCACCGCTTTTAAGAAACTACAAAAAGCAAAAGGTTAAGTTAACGATAAATCTTGTATTTCCACCCAAAAAAGAAAGAAATAAAGAAAGAAGAAAATACAGTAGAAAGTCAGATGACAGATAAGGCATGCATGTAAATCTATACAACAGATAAAGACATGGAACATGGACATGACTCAAATACAGAAAATTAAAAACGTAGACATGGACACATGGAGACAAACAACTATGAAAAGCTATGGCATCAATTGTCATCTAACTGCCGGTAATCTACATTTCTTATCTGGTAAAGTAGAAAATTTTCATTGGTGACTCACTGAAACGCCATAAATATCGTATACATTATTCTAAAATCAAGACTTCTATTTTGAATGCCCTAAAACATTTTCCTTTTACAGGTGTTTTTTACTTTTCTTTTTCAAGAGTGTGTGTTGTATGCTTGATGTATTCATGCTGCATGCGCGATAGAATGCATTGGATGCCTTAGGTCTTTTGGAGGCTGGTCAAAGAACTTGGATTGGGGCAAAGGACGCCAACTTTAAAACAGAGTTTTGTATTTTAAAATCACTTGGGATTATAAAGACAATCTAGGTGTCATAAACACAGGTGAAATGATGAGCAGCATTTCCAAAAGTGTCAGAGGTGTTCCTTCCAATAAGATTGTGGCTTCTCCTAAAAGCTCCATGCTTCATAAATGCAAATCATAGCCGGCTTTGGTTCACATATTATACCAGAATACAATTCCCTCAATTGATTGGAAATTAAATGTGAGGTTAATCTTGATCTTGACGACTAAAAGACCCAGAGCAAAAGAAAAGTAGACAAGAGCATCAGTGCACGGTTTTGACTTAATGGGACATGTTTATAATTTCCGGTTTATATTTTGATCTCGGCCAAATATCAGTCTGGTCAATCCACTCATCCTCCAACACCTCTTCAACAAATGGAGCCAAAGCATTTGACGTGAAGGTACATTTATGGAACCTTCAATTTTCAATGCATTCTTCGAATGTTCAAAGGAAGAGGGGCAAAAATTCAGAGCGAGGCCACTGACTCGTTGTTGAACGTATTCCTCCCTACTTGTGTGTTTTACTAAGCTTAGTTCAGCTGGGTTTGACTATTGCTTTCTTTCATTCCAACTCATTATCGGCAAAAATATTTTTTGTAAAGGCAAATGAATTAAGGCGTGTGTGTAAGAAAGATACTTCACCTGTGCAGACTGTGCATTATTTGGACCTGAACTATATAAGGAAAGCTCTTCCCCACTAAGCATATCTTGCAAAGCATCAGAAGAGGACCTTCTTAACCGCTTTGCCGAAGGGACATCTCCCTCAATATCCCCAACCTGAAGATGCAAAGGGAAAAAAAAGAGCAACAGAATCAGTGCTGACCACAATATTCCAGGGCGTTCAGAAAGCGAGAGTCAATTTAGGGAATAAACTAATTTCAAAAGTTCCAAATTCCAATACATCTTGTAAAAATATTCTTCACAGTATCCAGGATGGAGGGCCTATTAATTGACTTTCCAAGAGAATGAGAGCCACAATAAAAGGGTTCAAAGTTGAGAAAGTGAGGAATTATAGCAAAAAAAATTAGAAAGATCAAAAAGACATAGGAAACACGGATATCGCTGACTCCAGACACACACCTCCTCCTTCACACCAGGAGGCAACATTGATGCTCCTACTCCATAGCTAAATTGCACAAGCAAGCTATCTCCCAACCGACTACCCAAAAAGAATAACGAGTTCCCAATGGTTGTAATTCCCTGGAAAACCAAAAAAAATTAAGTTAAATACAATGGATTGAAAATTAAACAAATAGGCTTGTCCCATACAGAGTATGGCAATTTTCCAAAAAAAAACAGCTGACCGATGTAAGTACTGACGCTCTAGACTTTGAAAGGTCAAGTCTCTGCACAACCCTGCAGATGGAAAAAGGAACACTTGATAAAGCGGGATGTTCATTCACTGAAACACAAAGCCAATAAGAGGGGCCAGGAAAATAATAAGTAGCAATTAAATCTTAGAATTGTTACATGTGCAAGTTTGGGCATTATTTCTAACTTTGGCTGAAAGCTAATAAATGTCTGGTCTCCTTGTCCTTGACCACATCCCAGGCCAAGTACACTTCTGTCTCAGTGTTATTAATACCCACGAGGAGTTTTGAAAATCCTAAACTTCCAAACCTGAAACCTACCAAAATTCCTAGCAAATACCCATTTCTATTCTGTGAAGTTGAGTTACTTCATTGCCTAGATGTGAGAAATTCAAGGCTACAGTACTGCCAATATTGATTGAGTGCAAAATTCTAGTGCTGTGATTTTACAATGGTTCGAGGCACAGACAATAAAGAAGATAGAGAAATTGCTTTGTCACCACCAGGGTCAAGTGTCATGGGTTCCACGTGTCAACATTTTATCAAGAGAGAAAATAAGGAGCTCAATTCATCAGCACTTGTGAACTTTCCCATTGCTACTTGATGCAATTTGGTTCCACAAAAAAAAAAAATGCTGATATGTTAGCTATTAAAGACTTTTACTTGATGAAATTTCCCAAGGATATAAATTAATGATGACAATCGTCGAAGAGTATCTAAAACTTCTGCTATTTCGATTCCTTGTGAAAAAACAAGGCCACCGAAATCTTCTCGTCCTTGCTTTAACATTCTGCAACTATTTAGGCTGGTGAACATTTCTCCACCAAGGGCAAGGAAATATATAGAACTCCTACGCAGACAATCAGAATTTTCTTTCCAAAAAGCAAAAAAGAAAAATGGAAGTGACGAGATTATAAAGCAAATGTTATTTCTCGGCAAACGCTGAGAAAAAAGATTATTATTCAAACAAGCACTGGCAATAAGAGAAGTTATAAGGTACACATTTCATCTTTATGAAAGAGAAATTGGAGAAGAAAAATAAAAGCAAGCTACCTCCCATCATTAACAAGTGTCAACAGAAGCAGTTCCCCTGTTTTTGTTGACAACATGGCCACATCATTAGTTAACCAAGTAGCATTGGCAGAGTCGAGCTCCACATTGAAACTTGATCTGGACATTTCCTGACTGGAACGAAAGCAATTACGATTTTGATATTAGAAAGAACTTAGCTGCCCCATGCAATAGGTCAGAATCAAATGCAGGGCACATGCATACTTACTGCAGAAAAAACACAAACTGAAAAAATAAGTAGATAAGGAACAAAGAGTCAACCCCCACCTCTCTACGAGAGGAAAGGGGGGGGGTGTTGGAGACAAAAAGAAAACACAGAAACCTTACCTACTATCAACAGAGACAGCGAAGTTATTCAAAGCCAACATGCATGATGCTGACTGCAGAAGCAAAAGTCAATAACTCAAATAACAAAAAAAAAAAAAGAATAACTACAAGAAAATATAAAAACAAACAAAATCCACAGCAGCCTGTCAATGCAATAGAATGGTTTACCTGACTATGATAATGAATAGTATTTGCACTAACTACAAGAACTCCACCAATTGGAGATGGCACTGCAAGAAGCTTGTATGCATCATGTGGAAGATTCTGATAAGAAGAAAGAGCATATCAAATCCAATCTGAATGCAAGCACTCTCCACTGCAATTTAGAATAAGTTAGACCCTGTTGTTTGACTTGTTCCTATATATATTGTATATTAAATACACCAACATTATCAAGATTGTGACATTCGAGAACATTGTTATATCTCCAGTGAAAC
This sequence comes from Ilex asprella, assembly GCA_023539305.1. Classification (NCBI taxonomy): domain Eukaryota; kingdom Viridiplantae; phylum Streptophyta; class Magnoliopsida; order Aquifoliales; family Aquifoliaceae; genus Ilex; species Ilex asprella. Next base: position 19,246,670 of record CM042201.1, on the reverse strand, counting down.
CAAATTTCGAACTTGGGCTTTAAATATCATGATGCTTGGATGTAACATCAGCATAAATTTTGATAAAGTTCATGATCCTTTCACACCCAATAGCAAAACTCGTAGTACGCAGCCATGCCTTCCAGAAATGTAATCATACTTCGTCAGTCAATTGTCAAAATTTATAACCCTTGCCATCATAGAACATGTTGACATGTCAAATTATGGAATACCAAATGGCCGCCAAGTAAAGAACTCTTGCTGCTTTCATTATTTGCCTCCTTCATCACCATAACCTTTCTTCCTATCACTGATACATTATCATAAGCAAGTAATCCATCATTTCAACAAGCACAAACATGGTGCTGCATGTCAAGAAAAATCCCACTGTTTGACCATCTTGAAAACATATCAAGAAATATCAGGAAAAAAAATCAAAATTTGGTAGTTCTAATCAAGATTTGTTTTGTGTAAAACGAAAACTGATAAAACATATAATGTTGAATTTGACATGACACAATCAAAATCCATTTTCAGTTAAGACGTACTTACATCATGCAATGTCAGGCAACCACATAATCAATGACGAAGCAGGTTTATCTCTCAGAAATCCCATCCCCAGTATATTAAAGAAAATATAAGCAAGGCACACACGCTTATTGTCAAATAGAGGTTGTAAGATCAGCAAAACCAAATCCGTTTGCTGTGTGAGGTTCTATGACATTCTTAAATTTCAAGTAGCACAAAATGGAGGCATAACTGATAATGAGGAATCCAGATTTTAGCATCTAATTTGCACTGGAATATGATCCTTTAACGAGGTTCAGTTGCAGCTTCAATGTTAAGTGAAAATATAAAATTCCGGTTAAGTAAATAACAGGCATGTTTCCATCAGAAATACAACTTACAGAGGCTAACCATATGAGTGGATGTTGCTTCAATGTTGTGCTGATACTAAGTGCTGAAATCATACACGTATGATGTTTCCACGAGACACGCCCAGCCCAAGTAAGCTCTCGTTCGTGCAGGATAACCATCACCGGCTCAATATAACCTATAAAAGCAGTGATGCAAGTCAAATACCAAAATTATTTCCGACATGCCAACCACTTAACAATCTTTTAACTCAAACCACCATGAATTGAATACTTATATATGTTTAAAACTAAAACTAATAGGAATAGTTGCTCTGTTGTCTCACCATTCACGAAAACAAAATCCTTTACATGCTTCATATCCAGATCCCGTAAATTGATTATGTATGATGACTCGATACGAGCAGACACGGTGGGTCCGGCACTAAAGGCTTTGTCTTCACCAACCAAACTAGAACCAGCCTGACATCCAAAATACCAGAAATGGAATCAAACAAAAAGAAATCACAATTTGGAAAATAAAGTGAAAAAAAATACGTAGTGTAACATAAAAACAGGACTTGCTTTAACACAATGCCAGCCATGTTTAGTATCCACATGCACCAGCGACGATAACGTGAGCGGTAGAGGGAGACGGAAATTAAGTTTAAGAGAGATCATAAAAAGGACATGATAGTTGTTTGATATGGCATAATGGTGAAATGTCTAAAGTGTAATGCTGATAAATAAATCCAAATCCTGTTTTATCTTCATCAGCTTATGGCTGGTTACTGCTTATAGACTACAACCAAAGAAAGAATAAGAGATCTGATCAAGAGAAAGCCTAAAAGAATAGTTGGAGATGAGCTCATCTCCAGATTTCAGACCAGATCACAAAAGAATATAAGCATGTTTCCATAATTCACTGCAATGAGTATAAGTACAAGCATATGTAGGTTTAGAGAATCTTGGACAAAAGGGTGAGAATTGCCAAAGCATGCTAAATTTATATATTCAAACACATGAAATATGTGTCCAAAAACAATTATAGCATCTTAGATATAGAGGTATAACAAGGGCTATCAAATGGTCAAACTAAGATTAAGTATCCAATCTGAGTCATATAACTTCCAGGATGGATTATCCAACACAACGCATCAATATTTAACTTGTGACTTTTTGATTATAACTGAACCAAATTCAGTTGCAAATAGACTCAATCCACATAGAGGTTCATATAGATTGACAAAATTATGTAAATACTTTTTTGACATACTTCATAAATCTTTACCAGAACATAATATTATTCTATTTTTATTATTTTTTCCGCAGATATATAATGCATTGCATTACATAATTTTCTCCTAAATGCCGTATAGACAATATATTTGGATTCTTGCCAAGTCAAATCTCAAATTCATGATAGAATTCAAATTTTGTTATGATCACCAAAGGTATCTTGGATTTCATTTCGAACTTGGACTTTGGATTAAGTACTGCAATTAATCAAAGACAGATATGAAAAGAAAGCAAGGGTGCAAAGAAATAGTAGTAGTTGGGTATGAGAAGAAGACCTCAGCAGCCTTAAGTATTATCATCTGGAGGCCATAAACATGAACCCCAGCACACCTTCCTTGTGGATCAACTTTAACCACTGGACCTCTAGCAAACGATTCTCTACCTCTTTTCAAATGAAGCCACTCTGGACCCTCAAAACAGTGCATGGAGCTAAGCAAAAGGATAAACAAGTATCAAAAAAATATTACCTTCATAAACAAACTAATATCTGTAACCAACGGCACAAGGGAGAAGTGGGGAAAGGGGCTTTGTTCCTTGAGAAACAGATACACGAATCCACAGCATTCCAGCAATTAAAGGCAGCAAGTTTGTTGGAAAGAACATTAATAAACGTTGTTTTAAGATCAACTTAGCATCTATGAGCCAAGCCAATATTAGCGGACGGACGGCCCAAGGGAGAAGTAGGGGAGGGGTTTTGTTCCTTGAAATACTGATACATGAATCCAGCTACATATTAAAGGTAACAAGTTTGTTGGAATGAACATTAATAACTGGTAAAACAACTTAGCATCTTTGATCCAAGCCAGATAAAAATCTCAGTCGAAAATAAAGAATGATTGTTGGTCCATTATGAAAGAGACTCAAAAGTTTAAGAAGCCAATTCAATGAAATACGTGAGATAATGTGCATCCTCTCTTGCAAATAACAATGCCCTTTAAAATTTAAGTTGCCGCCATGGTTACCAGAAGACAAATAACCTACAGAATTGAGAAGTGGCATCAACATTCCAAAGAATGGTACACTTTTGTTTTGAAATGCTAAACTAGGCAATCCAAAACAATTTTCCTTTCCTTCGTAGCATTTATGTTTTGTTGGAAGAAACATATAAGATACTGGACTGGAATCTAACAACACACAGCTTTTCAAGATGAAGACGAAAAAAGTGCCATAGAATGCACGCTTATGGTTTAAATTAACTAGGTGCATTTCTTTTTGATTTTTAAAAAGCACCTCAACAAATTCTACAGGATCTATGTAATATTCCCCCTAGCATGACCTAAGTGGTGTACCAGGATGACCCATGCTCATACGATAGGTAACATTGGCTACACCGCAGTTTGGATTGGCATTTCACAATGTTAGTGTGGCAATAAGTAAGGTATGCTCACATGGAAAAATTTATAGTAGTAACACAGTAATAACATATTCTATATTGTTGCACAGCTCGATGCCTAGGATTTATTTGACCAAAATCAGTAGCAATATAAGGCTGATTGTACTGAGCTCTTTTTTCTTCATTATAAGTTGGAGTTGCATCAGAGCTTGATAACCAATAACTAACTGCAACTTTCAGTTTCTCCACTTTCTATGCTCCCTCAAATTTTTGCTCCATGGAAATCCAAACCTGCATCCATTCCTTCATTATTTTAAGTTGAGCCTTTCAAGATGGGGTACAAACATAAACCTAGATTGCTGGTTAACTCCTCCCACTCTTCACAACTCAAAGTAACTACAATTAGGGGCAGCATCCATTAGGCCACTAAGCCAACACACAGCAGGCCATGGACCACAACCACAAGGCATATTGGTTACAATAGCACCTAATTTCTCTTCTAATCCCCAGGTCAAGCCATGTATGGTTCCTTAACATCTTTTTAGTTGTGTATGTTTGTGTGATATCATTTTTCTAAGATCAAAACTGAAATGAATGGTTACTCATTTTTTGTTTTGTATACATGACATCTCCAAAGTCCTCAAACTTTTGCAAATCAGCCGGAGTTTGTCCTTTAGTGGCTCATTTTCCCTGTATTTCTGACTATTTGTATGATCTTGTAATTATCCTTATTGAGCCAGCACTAATGTTGGATCTGATCATAGACAACTACTTCCATGCAGATAATATAATCGGGTAGTTCCTGACAACAGCAACTCATTTTTCATCATCTTGGTCCAGTGGTAGGCAGAACTTGGTACTGATTACAAGTGCTCAACATTCTACTGAAAACATGAAGAGACTTACAAGACAGAGTTCATAATTATACCTTGTTTTAGCTACCATCCTGGATGTCAGAGAGTGACTTGATGTTGTTGAATGAGATAATATTGTATACGTAGGTCCTCAGAAAAACTCATCAAATGCACACAAGACTTGAACATTTCAAAAGCACTGTTTACTTCTATCTTATGGGATCATACATTAGATAATTAAGTGGCAGAATCTTCATCTAAGTGGGCGGCTATGCCACCATAGGACTTCATATGGCATTTTTCGTATGTAACAAATTTTATATTCATATGATGTTAACCTTCCTCTCTAACATTTTTCACTTTTCTTTCTTGCAAAACCATCATATATATGTTTCCCACTGTCCAAATCAAATCAGTTAGAATTTTAAAGAAATATGACCACACAATGAAGTTCAAAGAACCAAAAAAGAAAATAAGTCTCTCCATCAATGAGGAAATCCAAGTTAAGAACATCAACCAATATAAACTTCAAACATCAATGAGGAAATCCAATTATTCAGCTCTTCAACCAATATAAATAGCCAAAAATCCAATAGAAGCATTCGACTGCAATATCTACTTCGTGCATACAATTAAATCTTACAGGAAATTAGTTATTTGAACTGATAAATAAAGAAACCTATGACGATAATCTTCATTCAAATATAGGGCAAGAATTAAATGGCCCAAAACTGTGCATGTTCAACTACTACTTCGGATAATTCGTGGAGATTTGGTTTATCTTCCAGATGAAACAGAGATAATGCACCAATAAGAAAGCAGATTAGGCAATTCTCGTACAAAAGTTCAGCTCACCTTGTACGAAGTCCATGAGTAGAGTCATCAAACTCTAAGATTGAAATTTTAGCATCTTGACAAGTTAAGATAATCGAATCCCTCCTCCTACCACCATCAACACCTCCTACCGACAACACGGCTATCGATTCAACATTACCATGCAACCTACAACGCAATTTCCAGGTCAAAACTTCCCTCATTTTCCAATTATGCAATTCATAGTAATCTAGGAGCATTCAGTTTTGGAAGAGGACCTGTAATGGCAAACCAGTTCGAGCGAAGCTCCAGATATACCGACCATAACACCGCCACGCTTAGTTTCAATTGGTCCTTTTGATTCTCCGCTGCTACTTTCTTCTTCAACCCTAACTACATAAACCTCGAGAATGTTACCGGCGGTGACGATGAGGTTCGGAACCGGGCCGATTGGTTTCGCCGCCGTCCAGTCAGAATCGAAGTCATCAGTCTGAACCGAAGGGATTTGTGGTGTAAAGTCTACACTGGAGTGAGTGATGAATCCGGAAGCGCAGTTCTCGATGCCGGTTGGCCAGTGCATCATCTTATACGCTGCGTAGCTCATCTTGTTGTTTGCATCAGTAGGGTTTCCGAAAATGCGTGTGTATAGAGAGAGAGAGAAAAGGAGTTGCAGGTGAGGAGGGAGAAAACTAGGGTTTTGGAAGCTTAAACCTTCCCACGTTTGGCGGGATGATTATCCCTCTATTTCTTTCTTCTAACACCGCAACACGATTTTCTGGTGTATAGGGATGGAATGTGGTTCCGACCCGACCCGACTCGGGGACTATAAAATGAAAGTGCCCGAAAGAATTAAGATTAATTGCACTAAAATCCCTAAAGTATGGAGTTTACCTCGTTTTGTTTCTTATTTTAATTATAATATTTTAGTCTCTAAAATATTAAATATATTTTTATGTGGTCTTCCAACCAAGCAACGTTCAAATTGTTAATAATTTTTTATTATAAATTTGTCATGTAATATTAAAATATAAATAAAAAATAATTTAAATAACTTCTAGCCAAATTTTAGAGAATAAGCTATCTAAATTACACAGTTTTGATTACGAGTTATTCAAATTTTAGTCAAGAGTTATCCATATTACACATTTTTTTATCGAGAGCTACCCAAATTATTTTTTATCCATATTTAAAAGTTAAAAAGTACATATTTTCACATAGGTTATTAAAAAATGTGTACCACCAAGTCATGTGATTTAAAGGTATGTCACGGTGGGACTACAGTATTTTAGGAGGAAATGATATAAATTCTCCATAATTTGGCTTTAAAATATTATTAAAATTCAAATTCATGACGTTTATGTTTATAATTTGTTTTATTTCTTTAAAATCTCTATTTAAAAAGAAAACTTATTTGATAAAAATTTGAAATAAAAAAGTAAAATTTTTAAATAATTATAATGAGTTATATTTATGAGACGAATGTACAACATTGATATATGAATATTTATTATCACATATACGTATAACTATTTATATGTACATAAATCATATTTTGTTAGATACGTGGATAACTTATATGCATAAATTTATGCATGTGTATTCATAAAATGTCATGTATTCATGAATTAGTCATTATTACATACATATCGAATTATAAATATTATATTATGAGATAAAGTTTGAAAAATAAAGATATAGGGTAAAAAAGATGATGATGCACAAAATTATCTTGTGTAAGATCAACAGTTAAATATTCGAACAGTTGCAATCAATGAGCGATAAACAAGCAATTAATGAAAGAACAGTAAATAAAGAGTCAACATATAATTTATAGTGGTTCGGTCTTTAATGACCTATATCCACTGTCAGGAATGGCAGTGGTAGCCTGGTGTTTTATTGATAAACAATGATTACCGGAGAGTTACTCCGAGAGTATTACAGTGCTTCTGAAAAAAAGGGAGAAAAAGAACGCAGTGTGTGTATGGGATTCGAAGACTTGCTCTCACTGTTGAGAGGACTTATATTATATAGCTAGGGTATGACAGTGAGGCGGTGACATGAGAAAAGGATCTTTCACTATCTTAATAAGTACAATTTTGGTAGTAGTGGACCTCTTTGGTAAGCACAATTACGGTAAGAATAGATCTCTATCCCGACATTCTCTCATTTGTGCTTCTATTCAATTGGAGGAAGACTTCGAGCTAGACTAGGCTTGATCCATGTCATGAGCTTGGACTTGTCTTGTGTTGGCCTTGCATTAAGATATCAAAATGAAAATGAGCAAAGAGAAGGAGGTGGGCAGCACCCAAGAGCTGTTTGTCCTCCTATTTTGGGCATTGGGAGCTTTGGATCTCCTTTGATGGATTGACCTATTTGATTGGACTTTTCTCTTGGGTTTCATTGGTTTAATTTGATTGGACTTGGTCCAGTAAAATTTGGGCTCATCAGAAGGTGTCAATAGATCCGAAGATAGATGGATGTGTGCACATGAGGGATAGTTTAAAGAGTTTGGAGTTGAATTGCTCCTTTTCATGAGGTAACAATCGCAAGAGAATGAAGCAACTTGAAACATTTAGTAGCTCATTAGACTAAAAAACTTGATTGATCCACTTTAATAAAGTTTATTACTCATTGGTTTTTATTACTTGAAAAACAATATTAGTATATATCCTTTCTACGCAGGATATCCCCTCTTATTTATACAAGAACTAGTTGTTGTCCTTATTCAAGATTGTATGATCCCCTCAATCTGTTAAAATCATAAAAAAAAATATTTTTGTCGTTTGAAGATATTAGATATAATTTCACTTGTCATTTTCTAAAAGATAGTGAGGTGTCATGTTTGCAGTGATGTCTTTGTGCCAAAGGCCGAGCTGGTTTGCTAGGCCTTACTTTTCCTTATGTATGCATATCCAAATTCTCGTGGTTGTGGTTGAGCTGGTTAAGTATCGTCTTGATGGTCTGGGAGATGTTTTCCTCTGAAAGTGTTGTTAAGGTGAGGAAGTCAGTCTAATTGAGTTTTATTATCGAGCTGCACTAGAACATGCAGAGTTGTGATTATGTTAGCAAGGAACTCATGTTGTTTATGGGTGGATTTAACTTTGGACATTATGGTCGGGGGTTTCGATGTCAAGTTGCCGCAGATATAACTTAATTCTGGTTTATGATATCATCATTGTCTACATATGAATGGATTGAATACATAAACTATAAGAGGTTCTAAGAGCTGCAATCACCCAACATTTAAAAAAAAACACTACACAATTAAACGTAAGGTCAACTAAGGTGTTCTTATTAGTAAAACTTTGAACTCAATAATTTTAAAAAATTACCACTAGAGCTGGTGGTCTAATGGTAAGGTGTGCTCGTTTCGGGTTGTTCCCTAACTTCTGAGAGGTTAGCAAGCAGGTATTGATCCACGGGGTCCCCATGCTTTACTCATTAGTGCTTCAGTGGTGGTGTGAAAACTACATACTTAAACGTAAGGTCAACTAAGGTGTTCTTATTGGTAAAACTTTGAACTTAACCATTTTAAAAATTAGTTAGAGTCATACGACAAAAATGTTGAGTTGTTGATTATTGTAAATAACAAGTCAAACGAGAAGGTCTAATATAACAATTTTGGATTTTGTCATTCACAAAAGACTTAAATCTATTTAAAAAAAAAAGAAATATTTATGCCTCAAATCTACTTGTTTCATGTGAATTTATTATTAATTTACATCATGCTTCTCAATTTATTAGTATTTCACTAACAACATTTGAAAATACCTAAAATCGATAAGAAATTCATATGTTTGAATTTAAATCTTATGCTTAGTTTGGTATGATAAAAAAATAGAAGGATAAAAAGTCAGAAGGATAAAAAATTAGAGGGATAAATAAAATATCAAGTTTTTTTGTTCGTAAACAAGACAAGAAACATTGTATTAAGTTGAGAAATTTTAGTTACAATCAGAAAGAAATGAAGCCTTAAGCTTGGGATGGGAGAGCCTAACCAATCCATCGGAAGAGAATTGGTTAGTGTAGAAGCTGTTTGGTAAGGAAGAAAAGTAGGAAAGATGAAAAAGTGGATGAATTAACTTTTCTTCAAACTCACCAAAATTGTAAGAAAAGTGGTTAAAAAATTAATTATTTGTGTTGAGATATATCTTATTTATTTATTTATCTTTTTATATATACATATATTATGTATACATTAATTTCATATAAAAATAAAATGATAAAATATGTATTTATATATATATATA
>CM042201.1:19199594-19236888 GCA_023539305.1 Ilex asprella | reverse complement strand
TATATATAAATTTTTAAAAAATTAAAAAAACTTAAATAATAAAAAAAATTCAATTAAAAAAATATTTTTTCTATCTTAATTAGGAGTGGAAATTTTTGACTTACACGATGACACGACTCGAACTCGACACGAATTTTATAACATGAACACGACGCGAAAATAAACATGTCAATTTGTAACTCGACACAACACAATTAATTAAATGAGTTGAGTTAGGTGTGACTGATATTTGACACAAACTTGTAATCATTCAACACGAATCTGACACGATACGACTCGGTTATCGCCCTTAATCTTAGTCAGTAAAAAAAAATAGTAATTTTTATTAATGATACCAAAATCAAATTTCAAGTGTGAGCTCAGATCCAAAGGTCAGACCAGGAGGTCAGGTGAGATCTGCAAAGCTCAAAGGACTTGAGCTAGAGTCCCTCCAGGCATAGCAATAGTGGAAAAAATATAAGGGAACAGCTGAATCACATCAGACATCCCTAAAGAAATAAAAAACTAAAAACAAGGGATCATACTCTCAACTAGCCAATATCCTCTCCCAAATTCAAGGAGGACTTAACGCATGAAAGACAAAGGTCTCGGCAGTGATTCCACAGAACAGGGAACAACCCTATAAATAGTGTATGGCGCCTCCCTTGTAGAGGCAAAGTCCTAATTTCCTTCACATTATACTGTAAAGCATTCAGGCAATTTATATATATATAAAAAAAAAAGAGCAAGAACCTCCATTGAAAAGTGGATTAGCCGAGCTTTTTAGGCCAGTGAACCACTATATTTCTTTTGTATTACACGTACTATACCCTACATCATCATCGCATCCATCTCCCAGTCCACGAGTCCAATAGGATTCCCACAGACGATGTCAAATTGATAGTGTTATTTCACGCAAATGAGCAAACAGTGAAATTGTAATGGTGAAATTGACTCTGAGCTATTGGACTCGTGGACTGGGAGATGGATGCGACGATGATGTCAGGTATAGTGAGTGCAACACAGAAGAAATATAGTTGTTCACTGGCCTAAAGAGCTCGGTTAATCCACTCTTTAATTGAGACTCTTGCTCTTTTTTTTTTTATTGATTGTCTGGATGCTTTACAATATAATGTGAAGGAAATTAGGACTCTGACTCTACAAGGGAGGCGTCATACAATATTTATAGGGTTGTTCCTTGTTCTGTGAGATCTCTACCGAAATCTTTGCCTTTCATGCGTGGAATCCTCCTTGAATTTAGGAGATGATATTGGTTAGTTGAGAGTTTAATCCCTTGTTTTTAGCTTTCTATTTCTTCGGCTTGCTGTCATTCAGTTGTTCCCTTATATTTTTCCACTATAGTTATGCCTGCCTTTGAGTTCTGCAAGTCTAACCTGACTTTCTGATTTGATATCCAGGTCTGAGCTCACATTTGTAATTTAATTTGGGTATTATTAGTTATTTTTTATCAATTCAACAAAATACAAAAAAAAAATATATCATTCTTATTTTTTTCTTGATGAAAGATATAAAATATATCTCTCATACTTTTTATTATCAAAGAGAACGTTAAAATTTAAGAGTGAAATCAATGACCACTAAGATGACGGTAAACCTCCGTTTAATTGACCTATACCCCTCGGCAGTTGTTTTTGGAACACATTTTCTGTGTGGTTGGACCACAGACAACCTTCACGCTAACAACTTCAAAAAAGTAAACACCTGTTTGGATTCGGTCCAAAAACAAAAGTCAGAAAGTAAAACCGTAAGATAAAGCAGGGCTGTAATACATAGTCTGTCAGGTTTCCAACCGTACATAGTACATTACATATTGGTAAGTTTCAATTGCTCGTTACGTCACTGCCGGTTAGTATAACAATTTCCCTTTTTCTCCTGCGACATTTGAAATTCAAAACCTTTTCGTTCCCACACCCCCTACGCTCATCATAAAAAACCTCAAGCTGTCGTCAACGGTCGAATTCATCAAACGGCTACTTCTCTAGCTTTCATCTCATATCTCATCGTGCTCCTTCCAACACCCTGTTATCTCTAAAACATCTTTCTCAGACATCAAAATCTTTAATCTTCGTTTTCAACTTATCTGGTAATTCACTTATTTCTGGACACAATTTTTAGATTCAGGTTTGTCTTCTGATCTCGATTAAATTTCTGTTGATTTTTTTTCCTTCTTAAAATTAGGTTTCTTAATTAAGTTTATCTAGATTGTTTGAATTTGCAGAGAATGGCAATGGTAAATTGCTTCATTTGTATTTTATTATTCCTTTGTCTTCTTAACAATGGTAGAAGTAAGATTTCGGGTGTTGTTTTCTGCATATTTTGATCTGGGTCTGTAACTTTCGAAACTTTAATCTCGAATCAGAAGCTGTTAGAAGGGTACCTGGGGTTTTCTTACAATACCAAGTGATTTGAGAAATGGAGAAGTGAAACTGACCTCAATTGAAAATTCGGCCAATTTTCTTATTTAGAGCTAAACAAAAGAAAATATTACAAAATCAGCGGTGTATGATACGATTTTAGGTCTCCAGGGAGAGAGGAATATCATTTGGGTGTGGGATATGAAAATTTCAGTTGATTATACTCTTACCATTTTCGCTTCAATTCAAGATGACCGGTAATATTTTGTTTTTACAGAAAGGTAATTTCAGCATGTCTAATCTCCAAAATGATCCGCTTCTGCAAGTAGAAACAACATGTGGATCTCTTTTATATGAACTCCAGGTTTTTCTCGAACCTTTAGGTGATTACAATTACATCTAGTTTCCCCATTTTACATGTTACTTAAATTTATTGTGTTTCTGAATCAGATTATCTGGGATGAAGTTGGCGAGTCAGATGCTGAAAGGGACAAAATGCTGTTTGAGCTTGAGCAAGAATGTCTAGAGGTATACAGAAGAAGGGTAGATCAAGCAAACAGATGTAGAGCTCAGATAAGGCAGGCAATTGCTGAAGCTGAAGCAGAGCTTGCAGCCATTTGTTCTGCAATGGGAGAGAGACCAGTACATATTAGGCAGGTCAGTATATGATACTCTGGCTGAAACAAGCTCTTTTGATTTTTCTATTTGTTTAAGCTATTGTTCATAACTCAGATTTGGCTTGCAAATCAAATGCCAAATACAATCAGTCAATTCCCTTATTTAAGATTTTTTTTTGGGTAAAGGGTGAAGCGTTCTGAAACAATAATGAATGTTGGAATTGCTATAGGTTGTTACAATAATGAGAGTGAGGTGGGATTGATAGAATGAAAATCAAATTGCTGCCCTAGTCTGATTATTGGTCGTTTAGCATTTAGTAAGACTAAACTCATGGTTATGAAGATTAAGTTAGAGCTAAATTTTGAAACAATAATTAATGTTGGAATTGCTATATGTTATTACAATAATGAGTGTAAGGTGGGATTGATAGAATGAAATCCAAGTGGCTGCCCTGGTCTGATTATTGGTCGTTTAGCAGTTAGTAAGACAAAACTCATCCTTACGAAGATTTAAGTTAGAGCTAAATTTTGTCGCTTTCCTAAACCTGGGAGTTATTTGAATTCACACCCTCAATGAAGAGAGCTTTAAACTGCGTCTTTTCATTCAGTCCGATCAAAATCCTGGGAGCTTGAAGGCAGAACTTAAAACCATACTCCCTCAACTAGAGGAGATGCGGAAGAGGAAATGTGACAGAAGGAATCAATTCCTCGAAGTTTTTGAACAAATACAGAGGATAAGAAGTGAGATTTATATATCCACAGAATATACTCCTTCCAACACAGCGGTGGATGAAACTGATTTGTCCTTGAGAAAGCTTGAAGAGTTGCACAGAGAGCTGCATTCACTTCAAAAGGAAAAGGTATACAAATGTCTTGTACCGGTATCATGTACTCTTATGTTCAGGTCTTTAAAGATTCTTCACTGACTTGCCTTTTGTAATGTTTCCCTGTTTGCAGAGTGATCGCCTGAAGCAGGTTTTGGAACACATGAACACTTTGAACTCACTATGCTTGGTGCTTGGTATGGATTTCAAGCAAACAGTTAATGAGGTTCATCCCAGTTTAGGCGAGTCTGAAGGAACAAAGAACATAAGTAATGATACTATTGAGCAGTTAGCTGCTGCAATACAAAAACTGCGGGAGGTCAAACTACAGAGGATGCAGCGGGTAAATAATGGTTTAATAATTAGTTTCCCATTAGTCTGAAACATTTTCTTTCAATTCTACAGAAGCCCTTAACGTTTTAAACTGAACAGCTTCAAGACCTTGCAACTTCAATGTTGGAGCTATGGAATTTGATGGATACACCAGTTGCAGAGCAGCAGATGTTCCAGAATGTTACTTGTAACATAGCCGCTTCAGAACATGAGATCACAGAGCCCAACATGCTTTCTGTCGACTTCATTAATTATGTGAGTTGTGGAGCTTTTGAGAATAGGCATTTCCTCTTATGAGTGGAATGACTTGCTTTCAGAGTAAAAATGGAAAAAAATTATGTAGGTGGAGGCAGAGGTGTCTCGGTTGGAAGAGCTGAAGGCAAGCAAAATGATAGAGCTGGTCTTGAAAAAGAGGTCAGAGCTGGAGGAGATTTGTAGGAAGACACATATGATTCCAGAATCAGAGAGTGCAATGGAAATTGCTATTGAAGCTATTGAATCTGGTACTGAAATAGTATGAAATAAGACTATTATAGACAAGTATTTCAATCTTTCTATGTGCATCGAATTTTATGTGTCTTATCTCTTTTTGCTTTGGCAAAGGTGCTGTGGACCCCGCCTGTGTGCTTGAACAAATTGAGCTTCAAATAGCAAAAGTTAAAGAGGAAGCATTTAGTAGGAAAGAAATACTTGAAAAGGTTGAGAAGTGGATGTCTTCATGCGAAGAAGAATGCTGGCTTGAGGAGTATAACAGGGTTGGCTGTTTTCTGATCTTAGTACTTATTATATGTCTGTTTTACCTTAATTTCCTTGCTTAGATGTCAATTTTGGTGTTTTTTTAGGATGAAAACAGATATAATGCAGGAAGAGGTGCCCATCTTATACTGAAGCGTGCTGAGAAAGCTCGTGCTATGGTTAATAAACTTCCAGGTACAGAATGCATCATGTGAGCTCGCAGTCTCTGATTTGCCAAAAGCCAGAGATATAAACAGGACAAAAAACTTGGATATCAATTATGATGTCATTTTCATAGATGGTGATTTTAAAGATACTAAAATTTTGATTGCATGTTAATGTTACATTTCCTTCTCTGTGTCATGTTGGGACAGCATTGGTGGAGGCATTGGCTTCCAGAACCAGAGCATGGGAAGAAGAGAGAGGCATTGAGTTCACTTATGATGGCGTAAGTGCTTCCCTATTAAGTTAGTATTGAGTGTTTCCTTATTAGCTCCAATGATTCAAATTGGTTCCACCTTTTCGTATCTTCTAGGAAAACCTCTTTGAACTGTCATCTCTTTATCTGTTGTTGTCCAGATTCGTCTTCTTTCCATGCTTGAAGAGTATACTATTTTAAGGCAAGAAAAGGAGGAAGAACGCAAAAGGCAGAGGGTATGCACATTATGTAACTCATCGGTGCTTTCTTATGGGAATACATAGTAATGGTGTGTGCACCAACTTATATTTCGATATTTCAGGACCAGAAGAAACTTCAGGGACAGATAATAGCAGAACAGGAGGCTCTTTTTGGGTCTAAACCAAGCCCTATGAAGAATCAGAGTGGGAAAAAAGGTTCTAGGTTGTCCTGTGGTGGTGCAAGCAACAGAAGGCTTTCTTTAGGAGGACCAATGCTACAAACTCCTAAACCTGATATGCTTTCCTCCACAAAGGCTACTCCCAATGCACGTCATGCTAGGAAAAATGATCGTCTTCACCAAAATGACCAACTAAACCATCCCAGGGATGATGGAGTTGCAGCTTTATCAGCTGGTAATTTTCTTTGAACGATTGTCATACTTCACCCAATGCACGTCATTTTTTGCCCCATTTGTTTGGTGTTTTTTTTGTGTGTGTGTGTGGGGGGGGGGGTGTTGTTCTCCAAGCCCTTTGTAAATGTGCTTATGCATTTACAATAAAGAGTTAGAGACAATAAAGAGTTTAGAAGCACCTATTCAGCGCAAGCTTATAAATAACCATGAAAAATCTACTCATAATTTTTTTTTGCTTATGCGGGTCCTTTTTAATTGAACTGCAGCACCATTTGAGAGAAAATTTACTATTAGAATGTGACACCGTCTAAATATTTCCTCAAAGACTTGTGTACTGAGATAAGTTTTAATTTATGTAGTGATTTGTGTAGGCAAGAGAATAAAGAATAATTTGTATTGTGTCTGTGTCTTACAAGTATATGACAACGATTAACTTGAATTCCAGATGTATATTGTTTCAATCCATGGCTTATCCCAATCCTTTTTGGTTCTTACTTTAACTCCTTTGTTTTAGGAAGGAGAGGTTTGGACATTGCTGGTCTCCCTGCCAAAAAGCACGCCTTCAATGCAGTTAATGCACGTGAAGTAGAGTCGGCCATGATGCGCAAGCCCTTTTCGCCCATTTCCTCCACAGATTCATCAAAGTCCAACGCAGCAACCATATTGGAAGACCTGAACAGAAAACATGAGATGTTGCAGAAAACACTTACCAATATCACTACACCACTAACTACTCCTTCCAAGGTAAGTTCTGCTGCGGATGAGGAAAACAGGACTCCTAAAACAATGGCAATTCCTATGCCCTCTACACCCTCAACAGTATCAGTTGCAATGCAGACGGCCATGACTCCTGCTGCTCCTCCAGTCCTTTATTGTGCTCATCCAGTTGAAGAGATTGATGAAGAGATTGAGTACTCATTTGAGGAAAGAAGAGCTGGTTTTGTGCTTCCTAAAACCCATCTAAAGACCATGTTACAAGTTTGAAACCTATCCTGATTTTACGCTTTGCCTTTTATATTCTTTTAGATACTGGGATTTGTGATTTTGATAACTGATAAGTCAATTCTATTGGCTTCTTAACGTGTACATTGTCTACGAGTATTGAACGTGGGCTAGGATGCTAAAATTGTTCTTTTCTGATCAACATGGGCTTCTCTTTTAAGTTCGAGTTCATTTATCAGTACTTATCTGTGAAAAATCTTGATCTGGTTGCATGCACAGTGTATGCGAGTGTTACTTAAACCCAACTGAACTAGACAGTGTACCTCTGAAAATGCCAGTTCAAGTTCTTCTTGGTCCAGTTGGCAACTTGTGTTACCTGTAACAAAGAGGTACTGGACTTGAAAGCTATTTTCGGATTCCATTTGGCTCATTTGTATTGAGTGTGAAAAATTCTCAGGAGGTACAACAAAATGGGAGGATAGACCAACTAAGACAGGACTTTACAAGACCAAAAACTTTGAGATTCGGAATTATTTTATTTTCAAATCGGCCAAAATACAGAATTAGCCGTTTAAAGTTTGGCTAAGTTTTGGTCTAATTTAATTTAATTTATTTTTACAACATTTTGAACCGGAAATTTTGGTCCAGTAGTTTTTTTTTTTGGCTACTGGTCCAGTTAGGGTTTAGGGTTTGGCACAAGCTGCATTCCTCTACCAAACACCAGGGATTTTTTTTCCCACAAAAATTTCAGTAGTGGCAAAACAGTAAATTTTAGAAAAATAAAAGGGCATCTAAAAATTTCTATGGTCAACTTTAATTTACCTAAAAAGACAAAGAACAGGTCAGAGATTGGAAAATTGGCATGGCTCCAACGTTAACTTTACAGCTTTAAATAAACTAAACTGCAATTTAAAAATAAAAGGAATTTTCTTTTTTCCAAATTTCTCATTTTTATATTCAAATTCACTTAACTTTGCCGTTTGTTTAAGTCCCAATTATTTTTTTTTAATTTTCCAAGACGGACTTCAAACCATTTTGTTAACCAAAATTAAGTCTTTGAATTTTGCAGTTTAAATATTAATTATTTACTAAATTCACAATATTTAATTAAATTCTATTTAATTTTTTCCCTATTTTTTGATGCTTTATTTTTCTTCTCTCCTGCTTTTCTGCAACACCCTAATTTCTCAATTCTTGTAGAAATTCTGAAACAAGAAAGAATTCAGATTTTTTTTTCATTTTCCAGAAACAGGGTATTACCATTGAAGCTCTGTGAATGCTTTGCAATGGTAGAGATCATGCCCTAGTTCAGTATCTATTATAAGTGAGAAACTTTTACGGCAGAAGTTGCTGTGCTCAGGTTTTGATTTCTGGGTTTGTTGAGTTTGAAGTGGGTTCATGTGAATTTTCTTGTGTTTCATTTGTGTATTTGTATTTTTCAAGAAATCTGATATATTTTTTCCCGAAATATTGTGTTGAAAGGTAATTATTTTGAGAGTTTTAAGTTCAAAAGGTGTGGGTTTTTTCATTCTCAGGTCTTAGATTTATAGTGTTTTTAGGGTTAGGGTTTAGGGGTTTTTGTTTGTTGGTCTATGAATGGAGGGAAATTTAGGTATCAACAGTTTTGGAGTTACAGTTAAGGGTGATGAAGCTCCAGAGAGCTTCAGGGTGGCTGCAATGGGTGAAAATCTTGGTCAATTTGGCGGATCAACGGCTGCACCGACTCCGGCGCCACCGGTAAGCGCAGCGGTGCCAGTGCCGGGCAGGGAGGTGAAGAAAAAAAGGGGAAGGCCAAAGAAGTACGGACCAGATGGGTCACCCAACATAGCATTGTCACCAATGCCGATTTCGGCTTCGATTCCACTTACCGGTGATTTCTCAGCCTGGAAACACGGTCGGCCAATTGAGTCATTCAAGAAGAAACACAAATTGGAGGTTGTAAGTCCAGGTAATGATTGATTTCTGATCCTATCTATAAAAGGGCGTACTCAGTACATGAGAAGGTGTGGAAGGGTCAGATGGATGCAGCCTTACTGAGAGACTGTTTCTGTGATCCTTATCTGTACATTTAGAATTGCTCTTAATTTTCGTTTTATTAACTGTTTCATTGAGATCATGATATGTAACCCTAATTAGAGTGTGGTGGCACCAAATTTGAGTGAAGTTCTGATATGATTATTTATGGAATTTTTTTTTTGTTTGATAGAACATTATTTATGGAATAAACCTTTCAGACATGTTTGAAAACTAAATCTACTGGTCTGGTTTTGGTTGCCCCGGGTCACCCGTTGCGTCTTTTTTTGGATACTATGGTTAAATTTGCATGTTATATTAGATGTATTTAGTGTGAAACTGGGACCCTTGTTGTCCCAGATACCCTTCTAAATCTGGAGTTTTTGGTAGTCAAAGTTACTGCTTAAAATGGGGGAATTTTATCATAATGCTATAGAGAAAGGGAATCTTTCTCTTGGATCTAAAGTTTCTCACCTTCTGTGCAAGAGAAATAGCAAAGATGCCCAGGGCTTATCGAGAGTCAGATTTGTTGTAAGAACCAGTTCCTTTTATTTGGTGATGTTTTAGAAACTGTTGTGATTGGATAAAAACTGTCCTTCCTTACTCAATAATTGTGATAATAATAGAGAACTTGAGAGAATAATGAATGGGGAAATGATGTAATGTAACAAGTGCGGATATGGTAGAATATTCTGCTACAGTGAACGGATATAATTGACACTAAGTTTGAATAGCTGTTATATTTCAGTGGCATTTTTTTATATATATAAACTCATTATTTTCCTATGTGTGGTATAAAAGACACTAGTAAACCCTGAACAAGCTAGTATAGTGCTTCAAAAGATCTAATACTAAATGGAACACATTGTCCCTCCTTTAACTGCTTTTTTAAGAAAGGCGAGGCAGTAGAAGCATTGAAAGAGTATAAAATACTTTTAGTTTTGAGCGTGAACATAAACATTGGCTCAACCATTTAAACGCCTCTATGCTTGTGCTGTTGTTTGAGTTAGTTACCACTAGTCAAAATTTGTGGGTTTGTGTCATGAGAATGTTGTTTTTTTTCGGAAGGTCATGAGAATGTTGTTGATATCCTTTAAGGATTTAAACGTCTTTTCTGTCAAAGTTTGAAATTTGTTTCAGCAACTCATTAAACAAATTATTTTGTAGGTGACCGGGTAGCATACTCTATTGGTGCAAATTTCACGCCTCATGTGATCACTGTTAACGCTGGCGAGGTACTTCTACTGCATGTCAGAGAAAATCAATATATATTTTTTAAATCTGATCATTATCAGACCCTTATCACATATGTTGAGATGTAAATATCTAAAAATATTATGTTCTGTTTTTTTTTTTGGAAATTTTTTGTAACTCCAAATGCTGCCCTGTATCAACTGAATCTTTCGCTAGATGAGAAATTTGCTCAATAAATAAAAAGTTCAACGGTTTGCTTATTTATGGTATAGGTTAATGTGTTCTAGTATAGGAAACCATCCACATGGGTATATAGGTGGTACGTTGAAATATTGACTTGGGGCACAAGTAAACTGTCTCGATGCTTTCTTAGAAGTAGAAATATAATGCAGCTTTGAGAAAATACAATACTCTGATGTTGAGGAATTGAGAAACAGAGATATAATGTTGCTTTGAGAAAAATTGCTACCTATAGAAAGAAGATATCAAGATGTCATCTGTTCTGGTGTCCATTGGGATAAAACGTTGGATTAGTTGTGATTTGTCTGGATAGTTTTCTTAGAGCTAATGCTCACAAATGTAACTGATAATAAAAGGGGCTCAATTATAATTTCTCAAGTATAAGCATATAGGTATACACCAATACATTGCAAACTGAATCCACCCTCCAGTACCCATGAATAACAAGACCAAATTGGGCAAGTTGGTGATGGCCATTTTTAGAACATTGTACATATGTGATCATAGTAAACTGTATGTAAGGTTAAATGCTGTTCCCTGCTGGCTACCTTGTCTTTATCTCATGATTTGTGTTTGTCCTTAAGGATAAACTCAATCCACTATTTCTTAATGTTTCTGTTGTAGTATTTTAATGGTTTCTGTTTGTGTCTTTATCAGGATGTTTCAATGAAAATCATGGCATTTTCTCAACAAGGGTCCAGAGCTATTTGCGTTCTTTCAGCAAATGGTGCGATTTCAAATGTTACACTTCGTCAGCCTAATTCTTCTGGGGGTACTCTGACATATGAGGTGCGAACCTTTTCTTCTTTTTTGACTTCCATTTAATGTCCATCAGGGAGCTCAGTTATGTGCAGCATAGTGCCATGTTGTACCTATATTCAGTACTGTAAGGTCCTTAAATTCACGGTGCAGACATGTTCTCTGGTATATGACTGAGGGTACTTGAAGATCATCTGAGGTGTGGAGTTCAAAGAAGGGCTGTTGTTCGTTTCTCTTCTTCTCATTATGTCTCTGATGAACATATTTTTTGGAAAGTCATCAACTACACTAGGAAATATCAAGGAAACTAGTCAATATATAAATATATTTTTTTTTTTGCAAGGCCTGTGTTTATTTGTGCCTCGTATGTGCCTTATGGCTAAAAATTTTTACTTTGTGATTAAAAACTGATAAGTCATTAAATTGTTAATATGCAATTTCAATTGCTAATCCTTTGTACCCATTACATCAAAACCATGCCAGCAATTTTACTGACCATATATTTGTATGTTGATCTTCTCTCTTGATATTTATAACGTGTGTTGGCTGGCAAGTCCTCCTAACGTTTTTGCTTGATTGTTGTTGTGGTTGGTTTGACAATTCCAATGGGAAATGTCATTGTCAGCTTGTATTGTTATGCTTTTTTCCCATAAGCATTAATCTTTATAATTGACCTGATTTGAAGCGTAATCTATTACACTAGCCCATATTTTCAGATTCAATACACATGAGGCCCACCTTTTTTCGGAAGAGTTTCCTGTATTGGAGATGGTTCTGCCTCAGAATTGTGATTGTTTGTCTTTTTGCAGGGTCGTTTTGAGATACTTTCTTTAACGGGATCATATATGCCAACTGATAATGGTGGAACAAAAAGCAGATCTGGTGGGATGAGTATCTCTTTGGCAGGCCCGGATGGCCGTGTTTTGGGGGGAGGACTTGCTGGCCTTCTAGTAGCTGCTGGTCCTGTTCAGGTTAGAATTTCTTCAAGCAAAAGAGAATGAAAAATAAATAAGGTTCACTAATCCATGGAGTAATCTAATACTAGAAATTATTGGCATTAATCTGTGGAACCAAGATGAGATGAAGCTATTTTAGGTTAGTTTAAGATATTTTAGGTAGTCCATCACTTGAACTTGACCATGTTTATGCGTCTGCTATTCGAGTCCAGATGGCCATACTTTGCAGTTCTTGTTGTTAACTCCTTGATTGCACCAGGTTGTGCTTGGCAGCTTTCTTCCTGGTCACCAGCAGGAACAGAAGCCTAAGAAGCCGAAATTTGAGCACACCGCAGCTTTCACACTTACCCCTGCTAATCGTCTATCTGAAGGAGGATCTGAGGGTGCGTATAGTGGACCAAAGCCAACTTTCACTACTTCCTTGTCCTTCCATGAAGACAACCCAGCTTCATTGAATTCCATGAATGGTTCAAAGATTTCTGCTTCTGAAAACAACGTATCTTTGTCAGGAGGAGAACCTAAAGACCCCAGCCAGTGAGGTTTCTTGCTGATGCGTATGCTCTGTATGATTTGTTGTACCTTAGCAGTTTCTAGCAGACTTGTGCCTTTTAGTCACACCCCCCTTTGTCTGACCCATATATGTAGTCATTGACTGCTTATTATGATAGGACCACATAGGTGTTTTAACTTTGAGCCTGTTTAACCCAGATTACTCGTCTTTCTGGATACTAGGTTAGGACTTACACTTCAGTTGGTAGGCTTATTCTGCAGTTGTTGTGTCATCATATGTTATCTGGTGTTGTCTCATTTGTTGATGTATGAAACTGGGGTTGTCATTCTCAGAAGACTGACTGACCTTGTATTTGAAAGATTTGAGTTTTATGCTGATGTTATTTGTTCATGGATGAGTTGTGATTTAAATGAATGCTAAAATACAACTTGAGTTTGTGCTTGCATTAAAATCCCAAAATGTATTCTGCTAAATGTTTACACCTTTGTTTTAAAAGACTCGAGGGCATTTTGGTAGCGATCCACCTAAAACTAATGCACATATTCAACTTTATTGCTTTTGTTCCTTCTTTTTTTCTTTTGGAAGGTTGTTAATTGTGGCATGGATGGAACTATGTTGTGGCCTAGAAGGCCATGGCCCTCTGGGTTTTTGAAAACCCATTGTCCACTCACTGTTGAAGAATAACTTCTCCCCTTCTCAATGGAGTGGCCCTTTCCCACAAAAAATTTTGGACCCCAGTACAAGCTGTCTCAGTTCCCGGGTGTGTGTGTATCTCTCTCTCTCTCTCTTTCTCTTATGGGGTTAATGTTGTTTTCTCTAATTGTAATTTTTGCTTCTTATAGGGATTAGTTGAGATGTGTGTAAATTGACTCGGACACTCTTGACCGTTAAACCAAAAAGAAAACCTCTGTTTGATTTGGACTAAATGGCCTATTCGGACACTCTTGACCGTTAAAACAAAAAAAAAAAAAAGAAAACCTCTGCTTGATTTGGACTAAATGGCCTCTCAAACGGCAGTTAAGAGTTTGGAATGTAGGCCTGTGAGTATACAAAGAAGAGTTTGGAATGTAGGCCTGTCGACGTATTTTTTTTTGTAACCGAACAATTAACATCTGGTGTTCTCATGTCATTCTCGTTTGTATTGGCAACCATTAGAGGAGGAATAGCCACAATCTCCTCATCCTCTAACTGTGCAACTGAACAATTAACATCTGATATTATCGTGTCATTCTCGTTTATGTTGGCAACCATTGGAGGAGGAATAGCAATCTCCTCGTCATCCAACTGTGAGTCGGGTTTGGAGCTACCGATGAGCAGAATGACTATGATCAAATTGCAGAAACAAAAGGGGAAGAGAGAATTGGAAGCAGCCAGAGTGATCAACTCAAATGTGGAACTAAACATGATTTTCGAAAGTTGAAACAGGAGGAAAAAAATCCAATGATGGTCAGGAACTGTAAAGGCTGAGAGGTACAGATAGGTGTTGTTTCAGCTGAATGGGAGAGGTTTAGGCTTTTTTAAAGGCTTGTTTGATGAAAACAAGTGTGAAGAGGAAGCTTTTTCGGCACAATTTAAGGACTAGTTTATGAGGTGTGGCCTGAAAGCTAATGTGGGTTGACATATATTATATGCTTTAATTTAGTCATTTCCATGTACCAACTGAAATGTGTGGCTTCACTTCCATTATTTAACCAAAGTCGTTTTAACAACCAAAGAATCTCACATGGCTAAGATCGATAATCGAGTAGAGCCCTGAACCCAAAATGAGCTAAACCCGAATAACTCAACTATTTTACATAAAATGAGTCAAGCTTTGAGAGTCGAATTCAGCCTTTGAAGCTATTTTTTAAATGAGTCTAAAAAACTGTTCAAACTCTGACTCATTTAAAAAATAAACCAAACTCAAAATGAACCGAATCTGAATAAGTCGACTCAATTATCAATTATCAGCCCTATAGATGGCAACTCAGTTTCTAATGCCCTCCAATTTCATCACAAATGAAAATTATAAATTAATATATACATGAAGCTTGATCTCTAGGTCTTCATTTTATTTCATTCTCTTTTCCCTGGATTTTCTCATATCAAATTCATAAATACCAAGGAAGGTTGTTTGCTAGTATAATGAACTGGGTGAATCTATATACCAGTCCTAAACAAATAAGAATTAACATTCTTAATCTAGTTGGCGAAACACGAAAAAAATAAAGAGTCAATACCTTAACAACTCAACAAAATATCACTTCCATAATTTCAAACAAATTCCAACTTAAGTTTCATTTCACTGAGAAATCAACAATGTACCTCTTCTACTAGGTAGCAAGTAACAAGTATTAAAAAGCCATGTTCTGCAAACATAATAATAAACAGAAGAATGGCTAGGCATACTCAGAATCATGGGTGTCTCATACACCAAAACATTAACTCAGTTCAAGGTCAACACCATTAGGATGAAATATCAGAAGTTTAAAGTTTACAT
The DNA here is from genome assembly GCA_023539305.1 of Ilex asprella. NCBI lineage: Eukaryota > Viridiplantae > Streptophyta > Magnoliopsida > Aquifoliales > Aquifoliaceae > Ilex > Ilex asprella. Next base: position 19,221,900 of record CM042201.1, on the reverse strand, counting down.
AGTTTAAATTTCAAGGGAAAAAACCTTAACAGGCCACAACAGACCAACCATAACAGAATATAAGATCCTAAGGTAGTACTGTATCTGCTGCTACTGAAATCAAATGCGCCTCGAGACAACAATCAAACAAAACTGTATCACCTCTTCCTCTTCCTTTTTCCAGAGAAATCATTATTGTTGAATCCTCTTAAATCATTTGTAGTCTCAGCAGAGTTCTGCTTTTTTAAACCTTTCCTCCCCCCAAATCCAAACTTTGATTCCTTGGATTCCTTACCCTTCCTCTTTTTATCAAACCCTTTCCTCATCTTTCCACCACCCTGTCTCGCCTTCCCTCCGGAACGATCTCCGGGAGCAACACCTGGCCTCCTCTTGTTTGACCTTTCAAATGCTTTTCCATCTTCAAAAGGCAAATTAATGTCACCCTCTTTGTCCATCTCAGCAAACCCACTCTGCTGCCTCTGCTTCCTCCACTTCTTCACAGATTCTATCCCCTCCTTTTTCTGCTTAGCCCTTTCTTTGAGCTTCTGCGACTGTACTTCTTTAGCTATTTTCTTGCTCTCCCTAGCCTTCCTTCTCTCCTCGGCCTCCTCAATCCTTCTCTTTTCTGCTAATAGCCTGCCCTTAACTTTCTCCATGTGATTATCGGATTTCACCATCTCAGCATAGAAGTCTGAAGTCCGGAGGAACGGAAGCTCCATTGACTGAAACTTCAGAAAGGCCTGCCTGGTACCCTCCAAAGCTTGTGCATAAAAAGCAAGCTCTCGTGTCAAGTCATCATTCACATCCACCTCTTGCTCTCGATCTATATCAAAAGAAAGCTTGTGTATCCACTCCACATTCTTGGGCCAGCTGATATCTCCAAGTTTGTCAAGCAGACCATCCCTGTTGTATATCGCGTTCTTAGAAGGCTCAGCCAACTTCACATCCTCATCTTCTTGCGAGTCTGATTCAGACTCAGAAACCTCCACATCAAAATCCCCAGTTCCAGCATCTTTGACTGTCTCATCTTCAAACACTGTTTGTTTTTTCTTTAGCACTTCCATCAAATATACCTACCCTAAACAAACATACAATCAACAAATGAACCCATGAGCTGCAAAACATCATCTCAAGCATTGTTTTTGAACAAATAATATATGGCAACATCACAGCCACAAAAGACTAGAGCAAGCATCATACACCAAGGAACCAAACAAAGGTAACAGGGGGAGAGGGTAGTACACCGCCCTTCAGTAACAATACATGCACCAATAAAGTGATCAAATTCTTCCATTAAGGGTGCAATAAGCATTAATAAACCACCGAGGAATTTTTCATAATCATAATCCAAAAATGTTCAGTATCTTGAGAAACTAAACCACAAAGTTACAACTTCATACTTGTTTATTAGAATGGTAACCATTTCATTACTGAGCTTGTGTAGAGTAACCGATCAAATTTCCAGACATTAATGTGAGGTAAAAACTCTGAAAGTCAGACAGCAATACCCATCAGCACATTATATCCATGGCCGGCTCAACAGTATATTCAAAAAAGCATGGGCTTTAAGCCCTACATATTAAAGAGGCCCCAAATTTTAGAGCTCAATAATGAGATATAGATCAATGATTAAAACTCATTATAATTTAGCTTAACAAAAAAAAAACTCCTGCAACTCTCATCATATGATTTCAATTTCAGAAAAACAAAAGCAATAAAGACTCACGCATAGACTGTCATAAAGAGAGAGAACCTGGGATGCGTGTGGCTTGTGGCTTCGAAGAGAAGGCGGCGAGAGTCTCTGAGATTCGAAGAGGAGGAGGCGCTAGGGATCAATCGACTGAGAAGAAGACGACGACGACGAAGAAAGAGGCGAGAGTCTCTAATACTAGGAATTTTAGGGTTTTTGTGCACAAATTAACATGTATATATTTTTTTAAAAAAATTATATATATGGATCAGGCCAAGTCAGGTCGGGTCGAGTAAGAATGAAAAAAAATTGTGAGCAATTTGCATTTCGATCCGACAAATCAAAAATTCTATCATTCGCTGGCCGATTTTTCAGAAAGCCAATCAATCAGGATTGGTAGAATCGAATTGGCCGGATATGGAAAATTTTGAACATCCCTATTTGAAAGGTTTAATTAACAAAATAAAATTTAAAATTTAGGTCAAAAAGTATAGTTTATCTCACACGTACACATTTTAAATAACATATAAAAAAAGTTAACACTTAGATAAAAAAATATAACGAAAATTTTAACCACACCTCTTCTGGTTTTTGAATCTTCAATGATATCTTTTATTGGATTAAATTTTTTAACTAGAATACAAATTTATCAAATTGCTTATAATATATTTGAGGATAAATTTCAATCACACCCCTTCTAAATATGTATATCATCAATGAGACATTTTTTAGACAAGCATATATTCAATGAGACCCCATCTGTTTTCTAATTTTTTTTAAGTATTAAAATTTCGAGTGAATTAAAATTCGATTCAAGTTAATTAAAATTTATTTTTGACATATTAAAATTTATTTTTTTACATATTAAAATTTGAGCATATTAAAAATTATATGTTTTTATGTATTAAATTTTGACTAATTAAAATTCTATTTGAGCTAATTAAAAATTATGTTTAATCGACTAAAGTTAAATTTTAATCAACTCGTATTGAATTTTAATCAGCCAAATTTTAATATATAAAAATATAAATTTTAATCGACTCAAATTTTAATAAATCAAATTTTAATTGACACAAATTTTAATAAGTAAAAAAATATAAATCTTAATCTACTCAAAAACGAATTTTAATCAGTACTAACAACTCAGGTAGAGTTTAAATCGACTCAAATTTTAATAGGTTTGAATTTTAATACGTTAAAAAAAATAAAATTTATTCAACTTCAATTGAATTTTAATTGGTTCAAATTTTAATATGTAGAAAAATAAATTTTAATCGGCTCAAATTTTAATAAAATTTTATATAAAAAATTACTTAAGGTTTATGTAGGGGTATTTTTTGTATTTTAGATTAATTTTTTTTGTTATAAATGGTAGTTTAATGGTAGGGGTGTTAGTGGTGTTTAAATATAAACTAGAAGAAGTGTTATTGAAAATTTAGAAACTAAAGGGGATGTCTTTGAAAATATGGTAAACTAGACGGAGTGTGACCGAAGTTTTCCCAAAAATATAATAAACATATCGCTTCTATAAATAAAAATAAATCAAACACATTTTCTGTTTTTCTCAAACTTGATTTTGTTCCCATTTAAATATAAAAACACAAACTAATTAAATTGTTTATTTTCATAAAGATCCACAATAAAAAGTAATTAACATAAAAAAAAAATTCAATAAAGTTATTATCGGGGAAAATAAAATATAATAAAATAGTAGGTGAATGTTGCACACATAAACAAGTTCAGAATCATAAAAAAATAGTAAAATAACTTAATAACAATGAATTACAAATATATACTGATACAATTTTTATGAATAACATACAAAACAAATAAAAAAATATAAAAATAATAATGAAACAATAGATTGTATCCCAAAAAATGCAAGTCAAACAAGATACAAGAAAGATAAACAGATATGTAGATTTGTTTATTAAAAAATGTGTAGTTAGTTAAGATGATCTATATATGTTTATAATTTCTATAAAATATATTATTGAATAGTTGTACGCAGATAGCATATGTATTAAATAACACATATGTAATGTTTAATATATTTTAGATGCTTCAATTACTAAAAAAAAATTATGTGACACTACGTTGTAACATTAAACATTTTTATTATGATAGTTTCTTATAACGGTCTACACATAATTTGACAAATTAAAAAAATTGCATAAAATATATAATAACATGTATATTATATTTAATCTTTGTGCATCATCCAGTAATCAATTTGTCTTACTTAATCAGTTTCATAGATAAAGACTCGACAGTGAAAAACAAGTAGAGACTATAATTATTGTGAGATGCAAAAACACTTCGATTGGAATGAGCCATAGCAGGGTCACCCCCTGGGGCCCAACCACTAAAATAGTCACTTAGAGCCCAAAAAATTTATAGCCCCAATTTAATTTTCAGCATTTAGTTTAACTTCATGTTATGAGATCCTTTTGAATGGACAAAGTTAAAGACCCAATATATTTCACAAGTCTATCTAAAATCTTATAAAAAGTTATAAAATATATCAATTTCATAAGTCTACGTAAACCTTGTAGAAAGTTATAAAATATAACAAATTCTTCTAAAAAAATATATAAAAATAATGACTTCTAATTTTAAAATTTACAATCATTTTCGATTCTTTTCACTATTTATTCATTGATTCTCATCGTCTTTCTTTAGCTTTTTCACTCCCTCCAACTCTCATTGTCTTGTCTTTATCATTATCTCTAGCTTTCTTGTTGTCACTTAAGTCTTCGTTTAATTTACTTAATGTGTAACATCTCGACTTTACAATTGTATCTAATTTATTGTCTAATCCTGCCCGATTTCAAAACTCCTAAAAACAAATTATATCACAACTTTGTATAAAATGTCTAATACTTATTAAAAAAAAATCTTGTTTTAGGCCCTAACTTGTGTTGGGTCACCCCTGATTATGTCCACTTAGTGTTGGGTGGTCTTGTTTACATAAATTAATACATATTATCTTCATTCAAATTATAGATTAACCAACATCCAATAGTACAAGTATAAACATATAATTGACTAATCCACAAAAATATGATTCAATATCATCCAAAACTAATCAAACAACCACATAATCCCAACTCCCAAATAAACTCTTTTAACCTAACAGAACAATTACACACAATAATCAAAAGGCATCCCAATAAAGATTATCAACTCATCAACAAAATATAACCACATCCCATAATCCCAACTCCGCATAACTTATCTCTCTTAACAGAACGAGACACAAGAATGAAAATAAATCACATCTAATTCCTGCAAGTACATTACAAAATATAAAGAACTCAACATAACTTATATTTCTTAATAGAATGGTTAGACACAAGAATGAAAATAAATCATATCTAATTCCTGCGAGTACATTACAAAATATAAAGAACTGGGAATTTCCATAAATGAGGGAGGGGATGGCACTGGTCTATAATATTTTAATTGTATTATTTTGGTCCATAAAATATTAAATATCTTATATAATAAGATAGTTAGATATCACATCATTGATTTTTATCACATATTCAATCATTTAATATTTTATTAATTTATAATTTAACACATTTTTTATTACAAGCATTGTCCATACATGATAGTGTACAAAAAAATTTATTGACTTTTTTAAAAAATAATAGATAAAAATTAATTTTCACGGATAAATTAAGGAACTAGGGGCATGTTTGGTATGGGGGTTTGGAAACATGGTTTAGGGTGTAAACTCTTTTAAACCCATATTTGACAATCACAAAGTCGGGATAGGATTTGAATCCCGAAGTCTTGGCCCGGTCATGAAACCCACATACTTGGGTTTCATGAAACCCAAGGGGGGGTGAGTTTCATATGGGGGTTAAGGGATTTAACATACATTGACATTTATATCTCCATATATCCTATATATTTCATATATACAAATTGGTTAAGAGGTAAAATAGTCATTTATATACAAATATATTATCATAATAATTATATATTCCTGCTCATACCAAACATGAGTATGAATAACATTGAAAGTTGAATTCCATCTTTAAATTCCATATTTGGATCAAACTCGAGTTTCATCAAACAAATTTAAATTTATCCTAAAAAACATACAAAACATGCCCTAGAAGTACCCGCTGCAATGAACTAAATTTCCCACTCTGAAAAACATTAAAAATCAAAATGAGTTAAACTTTATATTTTGACCCTAAGTGTAATTCACCCTAGTAACTTTAGTATCGAAAAACCGAATATTCCCTTTACTAGGGCCAGGCCCACCGCCACGTTTTTTCGCAGTGGGTCCACCAAAGTCTTCATATCCAACAGGCGTCTCGTGACGCCAAATGAAAGCAATCACAACCGTCAACCTTCCCTCCTAATCTAACGGTCAAGATCAATCAACTGCGGTGAAAAAGCAACCTCTCTTCTCTCTCGGTATAAATACACGAGAAAAGCAATATGTATCTCACTTTCTGAAGGAAAAAGCTCACAGGAAAAAACTCACAGGGAAACTACTCGTGTGATTGAAGAACTAACAATGGCGACGATCAAGGTCGTTAAAGCTCGTCAGATCTTCGACAGCCGTGGAAATCCGACCGTTGAAGTAATTAAGCTTTTGATGTGGTTCATCAACGTCTCTCTGGGCATTTTGTTCGAGTAGTTCATTGTTATTATCTCTGTGAATCTTATTGTTCTGTACTGCATCGTTTGTTTTCATGAGAAAATGAGCAAAAAAATAGAATTAGTAATGATAGAGTGATCGAGTGTTAGTAATATTTTGTGGTCTTTGAAATGCGAGAAAGGAGAGAAGAAATTTTCCTGGTGTTTTTCTCCGTAACCAAACGGAGGTTTATGGATTTTTTTTTTTTTCCGAATAGTGTTTGATTGGTTGTGTTTTGGAGATATTATGTTGAAAGAGTATGTGACTGTGTATGGAATCTCCAGGTTGATATTACTCTCAGTAATGGAGCCTATGCCAGGGCTGCTGTTCCCAGTGGTGCTTCAACTGGTAAAACTAAATAGCTCTAGTTTCCGTTTATGGGTATATATATGTAGACATAGATTTTATAATCATATGTATATGTAAGCTTTGCATGTGTGTATAAATTTAAATGTCCTCGTTGTGTATCACATATGGTTTGGATTGAAGTATTGGTGTTTACTTCATATTGTCTTGAATCATATCAATGTAAAGGTACGTATGAAGCTCTGGAATTGAGAGATGGGGGATCCGACTACCTCGGAAAAGGCGTTCTGAAGGTGTGGATAAGCTGTCCCTTTGTTTTAACCAGAAATAGTGACTACCAAACTCGTTGATTTCTTGTATTCTGCTCTTTTGACTATGAAATTTTGATGCTGAATTTGTTTGTAATATATCTAGATTTTGCATGATTGATAATGTTCGACTGACCGAAAAATAGGACAAAAAACAAAGACCATGGTGTTGACATGGTGATGCAAAATTTGAATTTACTTGGGCCAAAATGGGACCAAAAGCATCATATCCGTATCCACATATTCCCCAAAAAGTGATGAAAGGACCTTCATTGGCTTCCAGCCAGTCAGCCTGGCATGCCTCTTCCTGCCACTAAGCATTAGGGACTTGAAACTTTTGTGTCATCTGACATACCAATGATAAACCTAGAAATTGTGTGTGTATTTTGTATGATGTACATATGTTTAAAATTGATGCAGAAAATTTATATGATTGGACCTTTTAATTAGATTTAATTTTTAACCATCATTCAAGTAGGTGATATAGCATTATGCCATGCAGATAGTTTCACAATTGTAGATTCAATTATCTTGGTAATGCTAGTCTTGGGATTTTCTCAAATCCTAGTACAAATCTTTTTAAGGCAATTGTGTGATCTGATGACTGCAAGCAGCAATACTGAACTGATTATGATGTGCTTGTACTTTGGTGGTCCAGGCTGTGGAGAATGTTAACTCAATTATTGGACCCGCATTGATTGGCAAGGTGTAGTGCATGCTCTGTGTTATTTTTTATTTAAATTTCATTGTCTTGTTATTGTAGCTCTTGTGATGCAAATGAAGTAAAGATGATAAGCTGTTCGATAGAACATATTTCCAGGACCCAACAGAGCAGGCCAAAATCGACAATTTCATGGTACAACAACTTGATGGAACAGTAAACGAATGGGGTTGGTGCAAGCAAAAGGTATGGTAAACCTTATTCCTCACCTGATACCTTAGTTGTAGATTTATTATTATATTATTATTATTATTTTAAATTTCAAGATTGTTCCGGCCTTCAGGAAATTGATGCTTTCACTATTCATCCCCTCTTTTGACCATAACAGCTTGGTGCTAATGCTATATTGGCTGTGTCACTTGCTGTATGTAAAGCGGGAGCTATGGTGAACAAAGTTCCTCTTTACAAGGTATGTGCAGTGCTACGGGGTGTTCCCCATTCTCTTTGTTTTAATATGTGTTCTCACTGCTTTTGTTTTGTGCTTATTGGTTCCTTGTCTCTACCATGCAGCACATTGCCAATCTTGCTGGAAACAAAACGTTGGTGCTCCCTGTACCTGCATTCAATGTCATCAATGGAGGTTCGCACGCAGGAAACAAACTTGCAATGCAGGAGTTCATGATTCTCCCTGTTGGGGCTTCTTCATTTAAGGAAGCTATGAAGATGGGTGTGGAAGTATATCATCATTTAAAGGTAGTTCTTCTGCACAATTACTGGTGATGAATGGCATTTCCGAATTCTGAGGCTCTTCATCGTTATTTGAATATGCTCCTCCAGGCTGTTATCAAGAAGAAATATGGTCAAGATGCCACCAATGTAGGTGATGAAGGTGGTTTTGCTCCTAATATCCAGGTCATTGCTTCTCAAAAATTCTTTGTTCATATCCAAATGAGCTTAAGTTTGAAAGATTGTTTAATATGTCTTAGCTTCGAAGCCTAATTTCTTTGCTATATTGGCCTTCCCTAGTGGAATGCAAGCAAATAGTCAAATAAATAGGCAGAAATGATATAGTTCGTGAAGCAAATTCCAGGTAAGGTAGCAATATCCTTAGTGGGTTAGTAAATAGTAAAATTGATCATAACTGTTTAGTGGTAGGTGGTCTTTCTGGCCACTTATTTACAATCAATCATACTGCTCCTCCTTAGCAATCCGCTCATACAAGTCAATCAATTTTGCAGGAAAACAAAGAGGGCCTTGAACTATTGAAGACAGCTATATCAAAAGCTGGATATGCTGGAAAGGCAAGTTCTCTTATATTTCAGCACTAAAACTTATCCCATACTCATAAGATGCTTCTAGTTTGTTATTTTTGTTTGCATCAATGAGTTGGGTTTTCTGGCAGGTTGTAATTGGAATGGATGTTGCTGCGTCAGAGTTTTATGATAACAAGGACAAGACCTATGATTTGAACTTTAAGGAAGAGGTGATCATCAGGTCTCTAAATTCCCTGAAGTTTGGATGACTAGAAATATGGTATTTAGTGTCTCCATGATGCTAGCTAGGGAGTTGGGATTGAGTTTGCCACCTTGCTTTTTCTGCTTGTAAGATTTATGATTCAAATCTTGAACAAGAAGTGTTTATCAACTCTCTGAGTTCCTTGAGTTTGAATTACTCTATAGCATAAGTGATTGCTTAATTGCATGATGTTGTCAATATGATATTACTTTTCTCTCTGCTTATAGGAAGTTTGGTGAATAACTGCTTTGTGTTATGTGGATTGTCTGTTCAAAGCCTCAGACTAGAAATTGGTGTTATGTAAAACTTAGCTAGCTGGCCTGAACTAATGACTTTGTATGTTGCAGAACAACGATGGATCAGAAAAGATCTCAGGAGACAGTTTGAAGAATGTCTACAAATCCTTTGTGGCCGAGTACCCAATTGTATCCATAGAAGACCCATTTGATCAGGATGATTGGGAGCATTATGCAAAGTTGACAGGTGAAATTGGTGAGCAGGTGCAAATTGTTGGTGATGATCTCCTTGTCACGAATCCTAAGGTAAAGTCTCTTTTAACTTATTCTCTGATTCAGCTATAAAGAGGTTCTCTTAATATCTCACATTTTATGGCTGCTTCAGCGTGTAGAGAAAGCGATTAAGGAGAAGTCCTGCAATGCCCTTCTTCTGAAGGTACTAATAACTGTTATCCTTTCCTTTGCAAAGTAGAAAACATTTGTCAAAACTTGTAATGCTCTTGTGAATTATGTTTAACCCAATGATGTACTTATATTTTGGTAGCTACAGCCTCAATGTGTGTATCACTGCAAAAAATATGGGACTACTTGTTATTCCATTTTGTTTTTTAATGGAGATTATTTGGTTAAAAACTACACCTTTTTTGGTTCATGTGTCACAAGCTAATTTTTTCAAATTTTTGTTTTATGATTTGTCAGGTGAATCAAATTGGTTCAGTTACTGAAAGCATTGAAGCTGTGAAAATGTCCAAGCGGGCTGCCTGGGGTGTCATGGCTAGCCACCGAAGGTTGTGGCCATTATTTTTGTTTCTTTCTCTGTTTCTGTATGTTTCAGTTTCTTTCTATGCTCTGAACTGGCATCATTGGTGCAAATTTGTATGTTCAATGCAGTGGTGAAACCGAGGATACTTTTATTTCTGACCTTTCAGTTGGGTTGGCTACGGTAAGCAAAAGGGTGTTTCTGTATTTCTTTAGTAATCTTTTCTTCTCCCCACCCCCACCCCCACCCCAACCCCCAATTGGAAGAAAATTTTCTTGGTTGTTATGATCTTTCATGGACTTTAATCACTACATGATGTGAATGTCTAAAGTACAGCTAGTATTTTTGTTCTATTGATTGGTGTTAAACTGTGTTGCTTGTGTTTGGCATGGTGAGATGATTGTGATTGCTTTAGTTCAGACATTATTTTTGCCATTTCCCTGTCTATTATCATGCTACAGTTAGACAAATGATCTGGAGTTGAAATCAGAGTGCGCAAACCAGCCTGTTTATCTCCATTTAGACCATAGCCCCTGATCAATTAATTATGAAGCTTGTATATCTGTATGAGGTTGTAACAGCTCGTCAACCTGCAACTTAAAATCCAATTTCACTGGGGCATGCGAAAAATCTCAATTTATTGTTCTTTACATCCAATCTAGTAATATGGGCTCTGTTTTAGTTCTTGTGATCTGATTGTATGTGCTTAATCATACAACAGGGCCAGATCAAGACTGGTGCTCCTTGCAGATCAGAACGACTTGCTAAATACAACCAGGTGATTTTTTATTGTCTTTAGGTTTAGCCACTTTGATGAGCATGACTGTGTAGCTGCAATGTACGGCTCTTTTATGTGGTGGTTAATTCAATTGTGTACACGGGGCATTTATTTCATTACAATCAGAAGTTGGAATAAATCCTTTCTCATACTTGATGACCATTGACTTGCTTAAAAATGGTACTGCACAGTGCCTTTCATCATATGACGCCTTTTTGTTGAGCTATTATTTAATTTTCTATAGTATGGATGAACTTGAATTTTAGATGTGTATTCTTCCTGAACTGCAGCTTCTTAGGATAGAAGAAGAATTGGGATCTGAAGCAGTCTACGCAGGAGCAAAATTCCGAGCACCGGTGGAACCTTACTAACCCTTGATTGTCTGCGGTAATAAAGCTTCACAAGTTCTCGTATTATCCAGCATATAATTTGTGGTACTTATAGTACTCTCTTGGGGGAAAACCCTGAACTTTGGTTTTTTTTTTTTTTTGGGGGGGGGGGGGGGGCACCTTGCGTTATCTATACCGGTTTTTGATGGAGGTAATAGTTTGAGCTTCAGTGTGTAGTGTGTGTGTGTGTGTTTTTGAAAGAATGTTGAGTAGTGACTTGAGTTTGTGGCAGATATTTTTAAACTGAAACTGGGTGGGTAAGTTTAAATTCTGACTTGTTTCTCTGCTGAAGTGCCTTGGTATGGTTACAGTATGTTGAAAACCTGTGGTTTGTAAAGATATCTTTTACCATGAGTTCGAATGTCAGGTATTATTGTGCCTTAAGACCGTTGTTATCAAAATAGGACGATTCGATTCGTATCTTACCATAGAATTATTTATGGCTGAGAATCGCACATGAATCGAAAGAATTGTACGATTCGAATTGATTAATCTTCATTCGATTTTTGTTTTATTATAGAATCATTTTTGACTGATAATTGCACCTGAATCGTAAGAATCGTACGATTCGATTTTGATTAGAATCAAAAGAATCCTATGGTTCGTTGTATTATTTTAACCCTATTTCTAGTAAAACAAAATCGTTTTGCTAGAAGAGGCTTACCCTTAAATATAAAATATCTAGTCTCTCTCAATATCTCCTGTTTGCATTTTTGCCTCTCAAGCGACTATTCAAGTGTCGGTAAACATCATACTGAAACGACGTCTCATTCACTTTAGGTATGTTTTTTCTTCAAAAACAACTACCAAATGCTAACATATCTTATTTCTTCTTCTTTTTCAATACATGATCTGTTTTCTGTTTTTCTTCAAATAATTATTTTTCAAGCAAATGTGAGAAGTGATTTTGTAAGTTTATATGTCCGATTTTGATTTCTATTTCTGAAATTATCAAATTTAAGATTTTAATTTTCGACATGAATCTTGATTTGATTACTATGCTCACGTCATGAAGGAATTTTTGGTCCAATGAGGTGAAAAAAAGTCGAGGCCATTGAATTGAACATTCTAGTCAAGAACAACGTTTAAAATGGATGACAATTTGCTTAAAAGGTAAGAATGTGGCTCCACCAAAAATATAGATACACGGGTTCTCTAGTGCTAGAATATTCTAATTGGATTTAAACTTCGATAATATTCAGGTTGAAAGTTTAGGTTTTTCAAATGTTCAACTTGGACTTAGCTTAAATTTAAATTCAAAATTTGCTTTGGATTGGATGATTCAGTGATCACATTTAGGCTGAACTCAAATACAACTCGGATTTAATTCAAATTCAAACAGAAATTGTTTTACTTGAGAATTAAAATTGACTTTAATCTAATATCGACTTGTGTAATTAAGTTTTATCTTGAGTTCTAATTTCAAACATAAGCAATACTCCAGAATTTGAATTGAACTTGAATTGAAGAATTATGATTGAGCTAAATTAAAAATTTAACCTTTCTCCACACTCAACTTGTCCTAATTGCACCCTAGGAGACCTCATGTCCATGTCTATCCCTAAACTTGAAAGGAGCCGCCGCGTGTAACATTTAAATACATGAGAGAATAATCATTAGTAGCAGTTCAGTGGTTAAATATGACTTCTTACAAGCAAGAACAATTAGGTTTAAAACCTTTCGTACCTTCTAAGGTCTACCATCCGTCATCCTAATGCATGACGGTTTAAACTGACTTGAATTTGTAAAATCATATCCGAATTTAAAAGAATAGTTGACGCAAACCAGATATACTGTAGAAAATAAAAATAAAAAAATACTTGAGAGGTTTTCAAGTCCCCAAAATCAATTGGAAACTTAAAGTCTAAGCTAATAAAAGTGTCATGAATTTGATTCCGTGGTTGGATCCCACCCTACCCACTACTGAATTGAAATATTGGGTACTCATGAAACATGTGTGGTAAAATAGGAAAAAATAAATAATTATTTCTAATAATGGAGGATTATAGAATATGATTGTACTTGTCCCACCATCCACAATTATTTTAAATTCCTTCGATGCTCTCTCTTCCTCAGAGTTACATGATTATGTGAGAGCCAATCTACAAACTTGTGCATAGTTTTGTGCACAATCTTTTTTTTTTAATATCACAAATCATATCGCGTGAATTAATTTACTTAAAAAGAACTGACTATATTTTTATTTTTGTCGTGAAAAACTTGATCGATAACTCATAAATTTTGAATGTCAGTGTCCACAACACAAATCTGTCGGACAAATTCAAAGAAAGTTAGTGTAGAACCATCGATCCTAAGTTTATTAAATTTCTTTTAATTTCTATAAAATTAAGGAAACATAATTTGATTTCACATTGAAACAGATGATGACATCTAATTTTGATTTGATTTCACAACACCCATTCTTTTTGGAAGATGCACTGATACTATCAGCTCTACAACCAGATTCTTTAACTTTATGCTTTAACATACTTTTTAATGCTTTTTTTTTTTGGGTCAAGAGTGTGGTAACAGTAATCAGGTGTAGCAACCTCAACACGTTACCTTAAAATTCGCTAGAAAAAGACGAGACTTTCCTTCTCTATTGAAGCCAAGTAGACTACCACCTCGGTGATTAACATACTTTTAATTACTCAACAATGGGTTGATAAATGAACATGCCACAGTTATAAGCTCTTAAAAATTCTATCATTCTTTAGCAACCTCATTTTTTCATCCTATTTTTTTCTTTAAAAAAAAAAACCCTCATTTTTACATAATCATCAGGAATAAAATTGAATTCAGACCTCAAAAAATATATAGATTTTTTATTTTTCCCTAATTCTAATATGGCTAGTAAGATTTTCACTAGTATATTTTTAGTTATTTTTTTTTTTGATAATAAGTCACCTATCATAATTCAATTAGTATTAATTTATAAATCATGACTCATTCTTATATGAGAAATTTAACATTTAATAGCCTAATGTTGACCAGATTTTTGGAGTCAATTTACATTAGCATAACCTGGGCCCCACTTAGAAACTCTCTCTCTGGATTGACAAATCTATATGCTCGTTGGCACCAATTAAATAAAAAAAAAAAAAGCAATGCTATAACTATAAAGATCTAATTTGACATTTAATTTAATATTATTATTGGATTTGTAGTAAATTTTATATTAAAATTATTGAATTAGGTACTCAATTAAGTCTAAATAATATTTTCTTAAAATAAAAAAAACTAATATACACTCGCTTCATGTTGGCGTTGTACTTGGTGATCTTCTCTACAATTATACTTTAAAAAATTTGTTAATTTTTCTTATTTATTATTAAAAATTATTCCATTAACATTGACGGAATGAGGAAAAAAAAGCTAACAAAAAGGCTTGATTATCACACTTTTAAATGAGAAATTAAATCTTCAAGAATATAAATAAGAATTCTTAAAACTTTCAGGCATCAAAGTGTAATTCTTTCATTTCTCTCTCGTTTCCTTCTTCCTGCCTTCCATCTCTCTCTCTCTCACTACATGTATTTGTGCCAATATTTTCTCACCTCTCTCTTTGCGCTCGTCTCTTCGTTCAACGTCACCTTCAGCTAAACAATTCCTCAAACAGTTCACAGACTCATTCATTGTCTCACACGAAGTTACTCACTTCCCCGGCTACATCGCCGGTTTCCTTCGTGGACTTCTGGCAACAACAAAAACCCACTTCGTTGCTGGCGACTTTTCCCGGCTAAATGGACAAAAGCAAACACCAACGTCTCAAAAACCACCGGTACTCTTCACAGTCGCCACAATGATACACCTTTCAAGCCAGACCAGACCCACAACAAGAACAAGCTCAACAACATCAGCAACAGCCGAAGACCAAATAGTAGTGATCTTTTTCCCAATACAAAGAAGAATTTCACTACCCGTTAGCTAACTCGATCTCTTCCTTCAATGGCTAGCAGTAATTCAACTCCAAGTGATGCCGAAGACGCTGCTGTGAAAGCTGTAAACAAGCGATATGAAGGACTAGTCACGGTCCGTACAAAAGCTAACAAAGGCAAAGGTGCTTGGTATTGGGCACACTTTGAGCCCATTCTGATTCGAAACCCGGAAACAAACCTCCCAAAGGCCGTGAAACTCAAGTGCACTTTGTGTCACGCTGCGTTTTCGGCCTCCAACCCGTCAAGAACAGCCTCCGAGCACCTCAAGAGAGGGACTTGCCCCAATTTTATCTCTGCTTTGAAACCCATTTCGCCCACTTCACCGTCTCCATTACCGCCTTTAGCTTCGCCGTCGTCGCAGAATCATCGGAAAAGAAGTTCACAGCAAACAGGCACTTCTTCACGTTCACACCAAATCCATGGAATGGTCGATTCTTCGCGGTTTTGTGGCCAAATGGGCTATTCATCGGTCCAAATTGCACAAACACCGGCGAGTAATACGGGTTCGAATCAACAGCAATTGGTGTTATCCGGTGGAAAGGAGGATTGGGGTGCATTGGCAATGTTGGAAGATAGTGTGAAAAAGCTTAAAAGTCCGAAAGCTTCACCGGGTCCTAGTCTAAATAAGGATCAGGTTGAGTCAGCTTTCGACTTGTTAGCAGACTGGTTCTACGAGTCTTGTGGGTCAGTTTCGTTTTCTAGTCTTGAACACCCCAAGTTCAAAGCTTTTCTTAACCAGGTGGGCTTGCCTGGAGTGTCTAGAATGGAGTTTCTGGGTGCAAGGCTTGATTCTAAATTTGAGGATGCAAAAATGGAGTCAGAAGCTAGAATTGGGGATGCAGTGTTCTTTCAAGTTGCGTGTGATGGTTGGAAGAGCAAGAATTATGGGTGTGGAGAAGAGAATTTGATTAAGTTTATGGTAAATCTTCCAAACGGGACGAGTGTGTTTCAAAAGGCTGTCTTTACAGGTGTTTCTCCACCATCACAGTATGCGGAGGAGATTTTGTGGGAGACGACCAGGGGGATATGTGGTAATGTTGTCCAAAGATGTGTAGGGATAGTTTCAAATAAGTATAAAGCTAAGGCATTAAAGAATTTGGAAGTTCAGAATCAGTGGATGGTTAATTTATCTTGTCAGGTTCAGGGTTTTGTTAGTTTAATTAAGGATTTTAGTAAAGAGCTTCCCCTTTTCAGGACTGTCACAGATAATTGTATCAAGATCGCAACTTTTTGTAATAGTAAGCCTCAAATTAGGGATAGTTTCCTCAAGTTCAGGTTGCAGGAGTTTGAGCTTTCTGGTTTGATTAGAGTTCCTCCACCCAGATGTGATTACTCGAGGAACTTTGCTCCGGTTATTGCAATGTTGGAGGATATATTGGGCTGTGCTCAAATTCTTCACTTAGTTGTCCTTGATGATGCCTATAAAGTCATATGTTTAGAGGATCCCATTGGTAGAGAAGTTGCAGAGATGATTCAGGATGGGGGGTTTTGGAAGGATGTAGAGGCTGTTAATTCTTTAGTGAAGCTGATCAGTGGGATTGCTGAAGAGATTGAGGCTGAGAGGCCTCTAGTTGGGCAGTGCCTTCCTCTTTGGGAGGAGTTGAGGGCAAAAGTGAAGGACTGTTGTGCCAAATTCAGCATAGATGAGAGGCCTGTCGACAGGATAGTCGAAAGGCGGTTTAAGAAAAACTATCACCCGGCTTGGTCAGCTGCGTTTATACTTGATCCACTTTATTTGATGAGGGATGCGAGCGGAAGGTACCTTCCACCTTTTAAATGCTTGACGCATGATCAGGAGAAGGATGTGGACACGCTCATAACACGGTTGGTTTCCAGGGAGGAAGCTCATATAGCATTGATGGAGCTCATGAAATGGAGGTCTGAAGGACTAGACCCACTTTATGCACAAGCTGTTCAAGTAAAGCAGCAAGATCCTGTGACAGGAAAGATGAAAATTGCAAACCCTCAGAGCAGTAGACTTGTGTGGGAAACTTGCCTAAAAGAGTTTAAGTCACTGGGCAAGGTTGCGGTCAGGCTTCTCTTCCTTCATGCAACCTCCTGTGGATTCAAGTGCAATTGGTCCTTTATGAAATGGATCAGTGTGCAAGGGCCTTCAAGCTTTGGCCTGGATAGGGCTCAGAAGATGATATTCATTGCAGCTCATGAAAAGCTTGAGAGGCGAGATTTCTCTAGCGAGGAAGAGAAAGACACAGAGCTGTTTGCCATGGCTAGTGGCGATGATGACATGCTCAATGAAGTCTTTGCAGCTGCAACCTCAGTGTAATATTTTTCCTTTTAACGTATTTAGAATTCCCCAATTGTAAAATCTATCAAATTCTTTCAATTTCTGTGTTCTGTGTCTAGTTCTTACCCAGTTACCCCCCATATAGAAGATTTTGAAGAGGTAGGGTTGGAAAGGCAGCAGAAGGCATCAATCATTGTGTTACTAGAAATTGCATAGCCACATGATCTGAACGAAGCATTAGGTGGCATCATTGCTGGTCTTTGGGTTTTGTAGAGAGGGATTTCATTCTTGTTTACAATGATAAAAATTGTCCAGGAGCAGAACAGGAATGTTGTAACTATTTGAATTTGAGATTAATTTGATATATAATATAATTCTTGACTTTTTGTTTAAAACTTGTGTTTATATTATATTCAGAAACTGGGCTCTAACATTTCCGAAGTAGCTGGGATCAGGGCTTGTTTATTGTTGAGATGTGGAAACAATGTGCTCAATATATTTGTTTCTTTTGGAAGAATGGAAGTACTTTAGCTACTTGCAAAGTGCCTTCATTAGTAGCTTTTTGGATACCCCTCCTGAATATTGTCTTGTAATTTGTTCTTTATTATACGGGTTCTTCCATGAAAATTAGACTGCTTATACTTTTTGTATTGATGATCAATTTTTATTTCTACCCCTAGCTACACAACTAAAAACACTGATAATTGTGGTTTTTTTCAATCAGAATACCAGTTGCCCAAGATTGTTATTTGTGTCAAAGAGGCATACTTGTTAATGTGTCCAACATGCGTATGTGTGTATGTGTGAGAGAGAAATGTATAGCAAGAGAGACCCTATTATATAAGTCTGGATTTTTCAGAAAGAAAGTGGGATGAACATCATCACCATCAAGCGATGTTATTCATATAATTTGCTATAAAAGTATCAGAATTGTTTTTTTTCTTCTTCAGAATAGGTGGTTTGATTTTTTCATATCAGTATCATGCTATTGAGCCAATGACTTTGTCCGTATGCATTATGTTCGCAATTTTAAACACTTGGGTTTTGATCAGATGATGGGATAATTGCAGGTGAGAAACTAGAAATCTTCTCTTGAATGTCTTTAGAATGTCGATTTTAAAAGATTGCTGGTTTTCCCTCTACCATTATAAAGCAGAAAGCAAAATATCCCTTGAACATTTAACAACAGATTACTTATTTATTGATGGGCATAATAAATCTTTCTGGTTCTTTTACATATATCAATTTCTATTTCTTTTTATTGACCAAGGAATAATGGCCTTTCAATGTTGCTTGAAGTGCTCACCATATCCATTCCTTTTGATGGACGACCTTTCTTATGCTGCTTAGTTGAGATTCTATCTACTTTTCATCATTCGTGAGATGTAGAGGTTTATTTTTCCAATTATGATAAATGGGGCATGAACTTCGATAAATAATTGGATATTCCACATGAAAATCATCAGTTGCATGAACTCACAGTTTACATAACATCCATCCAAATATCAAAAATAGAGAGTGGCTCCATGTGATTAGGTCTTTGTAAAGTTGGACATTCAGAGATTAGTTTTAGTTACTTAGCAATATTTAAACATTCCTTGGTTATTTTTTTTCCTTTTTTGTTAAAAAATTCTTTGAAAATTATGTTCTCTGCTTGTTTGATAGTCCCATAGATATGTTTCGACTGGAGTGGCTTCTATTACAATTATGATTAGATGCCATACTTAGTGAGTGTGGTTGGAAAGTGATGTAATACATAAAATTGACACACCTCTTGAATGCTTAAAAGTATCTTTTCTCACTAGTATGGTTTTCTTGAATTCATTGGGTGGATGACAAACCAGAGTCCTGTCATTACATGGGTCAACCTCGGACAACCCAAGAAACAGATCTCTGTAGCTGAAGAAGACTGTTTAATCTCATCGATATCTCCCGGAGTTTCTGTCCAAGATATAATATAGCCCCACCATGAAGAGTGGCTGTCCATCTCAGTGCTTTAGTTGTCATGGTCAATTAAAAGTAATATTAAGGGGCCTTCTTCCCTAAGGGACCCTCTCTCTCTCTGGTTAGTTGTTTATTAGTTTTTTCTAAGCTTTAATTCTATCATCTTTTGTGACTTTTCTTCTAAACATTCTAATTCATTCTTGCTATCAGGATGGGCCCTCTGTTAAATTTTTCACCCAGACGTTGAAAACATGGAGTTCTGAATCATCCTCAGTTAGGCTCTCCATGATTATCGAAAGATTTTTGAGCAACCCGGAAGCAAGGGAGGCTGTCGGCATTAGGGAGTGATTTGGCAACAAACTTGAACTGATTTTAATTATCATTGACTATATAATTCAGCAGGTTGGTGATTCTTCTGGTAGTGCTGTTATTTTTCTGTATTACTTATTCACATATGTGCGCCCTCACACACATGATGATGCATAGCATAAGTCATTTTTGAAAAGATTGTACCCTTTTCTTTAGGCTTAAGATTGGAAATCTAAGTCATTGGTTTGTACTTGGCCATCCTTCTCTTATGGCATAGGATTGGCTATGTAGAAGAGTAGGACTCCTAGACTCGGCAATGGATGGGGCCAAGTCGAGTTCGTTCATTCCTTGTCTAAATTGTGTCATGTTGAAGTTTATTCAACTCATAACTGATCCATTTGGAATTGTGTAAAGTTGTGTGCATGTTGACATATTTGTAATATAGGTCTATAGATTCAATTCAATCCATTTATGACCCAAATTCGTTTAGGTTAAACTTATACTTGACAATTTTGTCTCAGACATGTTTAGATCAAACTTTTATTCGACCATTAAGTATTGAACCCTACCTTGAACATGAGTGTGTACACTAGCAATGGATTTATGCGTAGGATTGGGAGCTTCTGAGGAATGATTCTGAAATCTTCTTCATGACAGATCTGTGGAAAATTAATTCAATCAGTGTAGTGCTTGGCAGGTAAACTTGATAATCTACTAGAGGTTATGATATTCCATAGAATGAACATTAAAGGGAAAAGATGAATGGTACAGAGATTGGTTGAAAAAGGCAAGAGAGAGATGGAATACACAGAGGACATAATGCAAAATTGCACAGGGGTCTATAAATTGATAACTTTTCAACCACCAATTATAGCTTGAAAGTAATGTTTCTTGTTTTGGTATTCAATCATCCTTTATTGTACTCCCTTGGATGGTAATTCCAGTAGATTTTCCTGGAGACAGTACCTATCATTTTTCTTTTCATGGACACAAAAAGTTTCAATTTTGGACCACCCCTACTCTCTACCATTTTTAACTAGACTAGTATTAACAAGTTAATTCAAAAGAATCCCGACGAAATTAGAAACTTATAATTGATTAATTTTTGACACAACTAAAAATGACGCGGCTTCTGTTTATTGACACAAATGAAGAATAAGTTGAATTAGTGTTAAACATGAATAACCCGATTTTGAAATATTAAATCTGCTTGACTTGTATTCTACCAAAACGTCGTGTTTTTTTCTTATTTATTTGGTGTAGTATGGATCCTTATACCTATTATTGTTAGCATTTGGATTGAATGTATTAATATTTTTAGTTTGTGAAAAAACCCATGAGTGGCTATGAGTCGTAAGTTGAGAGGAGAGAGAGGGCCCTGCGACTAGGTTTTTGGTATAAATGTTTAGGATGAATTATTATTCGATACAAATTTAAAATGATATGATTTAAATATGATAAGACATGACTCGATATCTACAAATTTTGTCAGTGTCGTCAACGCAATTTATCTTTCGTCAGAATAAAAAAGAAGGTTGAGTTAGGGAGTCGACAGGCAATCAACGTAAAACTTTATCGAATCTATTTTGACGCGTCTAAATAATAGTAAAAATAAATTTAAATAGTCGATCTCAAATGATTAGGACTCGATTTCTACAGTGTGATGTGATTTAGTTAATTTACCATTGATTTTTTTGGCCATAGGTACTGATTTTTGTGGAGAGACAGATGATCTTGTCGGCAAGGCTGACTAATACTGACTGCTCACCAACTAGGGGAAGAAAGCTTTTTCTCTCGTATGGGTATGGGTGTATGACTTTTTTGCTCACCCCACTCACTCATGTTTTTGACTGTTAAAGGGGAAGGAGATATAATGATTAGTACACCCTCTTTCTACGAGAATCTTAATCCTTTCAATCCTCTTTCATAATTACCCTACTTCTTTTTTTCATCCCTTTATTTCCCACTGATTTCTCATACAACTGAAATTGATTGGTATTTTTTCATCCCTTGTGGTACATATGTACCTACCTTCTTCTCTATTTATTGCTTCTTCTTTTTTTGCTACTGTAGTTAGGGTGTTTTGAGTGATTTATGTTTATTTTGATTAATTATTTTCTTGGTTCAGTTAGAGATAAATTATCTATGTTGAGACTAAAAAAATCATGAAAGATAAATTCTTCGTGGTCTAGTCTTAAAGGAGTTTTCAAATTTTGAATTCAGAATCAGAATGTATACGCTTACATCTCGTCATTGTCTCCACTGGACTACCATTATGTTTTGTTTGATACGATGAAAAAATAAAAGAATAAAAAGTTGGAATGATAAAAAATTTGAGGGATAGATAAAAATCATGTTTGGTAAAAAAAGAAAATAGAATGGATGAAAAAGTTGATAGATAAACTTTCTTTCAGATTCATCAAAATCAATCCCTCTAAAATTAGAAAGAAACTGGATGCAAAATTAATTATTTGTGTTTTTTTTTAAGTAATTATTCGTGTTGAAATATATCTTATTTGTCTATATATCCTTTGATATATATATATACACATTAAATTCATATATAAATACAATGATAAAATATA
>CM042201.1:19137410-19184594 GCA_023539305.1 Ilex asprella | reverse complement strand
TGGAACAATTAATATATATATATATATATATTAGTCATAATTTGTGCCTGAAAGCACGATAAATATAAAATTCGTACGTCCAAAAAATCGATTCCACTATATTATTTTTTTAAAAATATATTAATTATAAATTAATCAAATATTAAATGATTAAATATATGATAGAAATGATTTATGTGATATTTTTAGAAAAGAAATATATAAATGATTAAATATGTGATAGAAATGAGTGATTCAATGTGACGTTTGAGTATGACAAATGGATAGTGGGTGAGGTAAGTGATTGGTGATAGTTTTGAGGAAAAAAATATGACTGAGATAAAATTCAAACACACTCCTATTTTATTATATAAATATATATAGGTTCCTCAATTTCTTTTTTTTTTAGGATTAATTGCACCGGAAGTCTCAAAAGTATAAAATTTGTCTCATTTTGATCTCTAATATTTTAATTACATAATTTTAATCCCTGAAATATATTTAATATATTTTTATATAGTTTTTCAAATAAATAATATCTAAATTACTAGTAAATTTTTTTAATTATAAACTTGTCATATGATATCTAAATATAGACAAAAAATAGTTTTGATAATTCTTAATTAAAATTTGGGGTATTGTTGACAAAAAAATGGTAATATGGGTAACTCTTGACCAAAATTTGGATAAGCTAATATCAAAACTGTATAATTTGGGTAACTCTTGGACTAAAATTTGGATAAAAATTTGGCCAAGAATTCTTCAAATTATTTTTTCTTCATATTTAGGTTATGATAAAAAATAATTAACAATCTAGATATTATCTGTTTGAGGGATCACATAAAATATATTTAATATTTTAATGATTTAAATGATACCATTGAAGTATTAAGGACCAAAATGAGACAAATTTTATACTTTATGGACCACCGGTGTAATTAACCCTTTTGTTTAAAAAAAGTTATCTTTTATATTTATTTTCAAGGCCCAATTCAGGGTTGGGCTAAAACTTACTTTCAACTTTCAATAAAATCATGAAATGGCCCTCAGACTCCAGTTAATTACAATTAAGACCCTATTTCATTTACTTTTTCTCTTATGCACCCCAAAGTTCTAAGACAGTCGAAAGAGATACAGAGAAGTTGGTAGAGGATATTCGAGAGACACAGACACAGAGATCAACAATGGGGAAAGATCTGAGCCATGACCAAGTCTCATCGATGAAAGAAGCTTTCACGCTCTTCGACACCGACGGCGACGGCAAAATCGCCCCGTCCGAACTCGGTATCCTCATGCGTTCTCTCGGTGGCAACCCGACCCAAGCCCTGCTCAAGTCGATAATCGCCGAGGAGAACCTGACCTCGCCGTTCGATTTCAATCGATTTCTCGATCTCATGTCAAAGCACCTCAAGCCTGAGCCGTTCGATCGACTGCTCCGCGATGCGTTCAAGGTTTTGGACAAGGACGGGACTGGGTACGTCGGCGTTTCGGATCTCAGGCACATTTTGACCTCTATTGGGGAGAAGCTGGATCCTGCGGAGTTTGATGAGTGGATCCGGGAGGTGGATGTTGGGTCCGATGGGAAGATCCGGTATGAGGAGTTTATTGCCAGGATGGTCGCTAAGTGATGTTAGTATAACTCTCTCTTTCTCTCTCTGGCATTTGATGGTTGAGCTTGTTTTTGTGACTTGATACTGTTGAGTTTCAGTGTTGGATTGATGATTCAAATGCTGTTATTTTCATGGCGAATGTGTTAATAAGATATATGGTCGTTCGTTTGTTCAAAATATGCATGTTTTCTCTTCTGTGCTCATAAAAAAAATACATATGTCGTTGTAATTATGCAGTTGCAGTGTGATTTATCTGTGTCGTGTTTTAAGGGGTTTGTGTATTTCATGTTGATTATTGGTACACTCTCACACGAACTGTTGATTGAACACACTTAGACCTGCATATGAATAAGCGATCATCCTTCAGAATGGAGGCGAGGCTAATTACGACCCACTATGTTCCAGACCCTGTTATATTAGACTGGAGTTTTGTGCATTGGGGTCGACTAAAGTTATTGTGAATAAGGACTACAATCCTCATTGTCGCAGGATCACAGTCTATATTTTATGTAATTGCTATGTTATTATGCATGTGTGGTACTTTTTGAATCAATTCGATGACAGGACACCAATGAGACAGTGATCGATTTCAACAGCTAAGAATTCTACTTTTCCCCGCCCTCAATACAAAAAAGAAGGATTAAACACAAGTTCACTCGACATCGCATTGGGATAAAAGTGCACCCCCGCCTGGGGGTGTGGGGGGGAGTGGGGCATCATTACAAAAGATATGATCATTGATATTGAACAAGAAAAGCAAGGAGAATAATGACACTTCAACTTGTTTTGGTTACCAAGAGGAGAAGGAAAGGATAGTAGTAACATACTTAAGGACTTGTGTTTCCTCTCTATTTCATTCCAATTTGTCCAATGTCCCTGAAGGGACACTTCTATTTCCTATCACTTTTGGGACAAGAAGAAAAAGGGTCTGGGAACTCAGCCCTTCTCCTTTTCTCCTCAATTCTTATCCAAACACGTAACATTTACTTCCTGCTTCACATGGGTTCATTGTATGGCTTGGTTATTTGCAAATTTTCTAAGTTATTTTAGATATGGATCTTTATGATTTCGAAATCTAATTATCTTTTTTCTTATTTTATTTGCTAGTGAGTTTTGCATTTGAAATTATGCAAATTGCTTGAGGTTTGGGATACTAAATAAGGTGCTGAATTAGAGCGCTGATTGTTGCAATTCAAGAGCAACTAACAAATTTTCGTAACTAAGTCTCTCTTTGTATTGAGGTTGTCTGTACTCTTTGTATGGAAACAACATATAAAAAGTCTTGGAGAAATGATAAAAGTGAATATACTCGACATATGTGGATCAATCTGGGTCCTAGGTTGAGATGGAACACTTGGTTGAAAACTTTGTTTTGGGAAGTTGTAGACCAGAGATAAACCATCATTGGTTATGACCAACTCTAAACTTTATTTTCTTTTAGTTGATGAATGGTAAATGAGAACTTTTGATACAACTTTGTATTCAAGGTAGGTCTTTAAGACAAACTATTATGGCTCCTATTATGTATCACTGTGAACTCATAAGCACTCTAGCAACCACATTTACTCTCTTCTTTGTCTGAGATCCAATCCGAGTCACTAATAATAATGGTTTGAAACTTTGGACCTTTTGCTTTTACGTGCAGGTGACGTTGTGTTGGCTGTATTGTTCGTTCACATGAAGACGGGGCCTGCATTTTCTTTTCCTCATGTAGTCGGAACTTTTTTTTCATCATAATTTTTCAGGTTTCAGTTGCTTGCTGTTGATGAACAATTTGTAAAGTACCCAATGTTTCGTGTTTGTTGAATTTTCTGTTGTGACAGTGTAGTTCTGTGGGAACTCACCTACTCCCCCATCACCCCCTTCTCTGTAAAATATTTCTGGGCTAAACCAGCATTGAACTCGATCGTTTCTTTTCTTGCTTGCTGATACATGCTTGCTGATACAGCTATTGCAGGTCTAAACCTTAAAGAATGGATTCGCTGATACCATTGGGTTTATCCCTCAAGTTTAAACTGGCTGATCTGCAGACTAATTTAATTTGAGGCATGGACTTCATCTCCAGTTGGGTGGATCTTTTCGGTCTATGGCAAACTTTTCAATTGCTCTAAGCATTTCAATCGGTAGGGTCCGAGGGATATTCTGACACGCTATTGCTATCACTAAGTTCATATTTTGGTCTTAAGCAAATCAGTCTTAGCTAGTCGTCTCTGTCCCTCTGTCTCTTGCTTTTGCATTGAAAATGATGGGGTTTATGCGTACTTCTTGTTTGGATGCACTCAATGTCGAGCTGAATTGGAAGGAAGCTGGAGACATTCTTCTTGTCCTCGAATGAGCACCACCTCTCAGCAATTCTAGTGCCTAATCAAAAGTATATCCTTGTTGATTTTCCTTATATGAAGTGCCATTAGTTTAAGTTCACTTCATTCAGCATTAAATCATTGAGGTCTCATTACAAATCCCTATGAAGTGTGGATTTAGTAAATTTAACGATAGATAATTGAACATGATTGAAATTGACGTCTTTTGAAATTGAGGTTTTTTGTATACACAAATTAGAAAATCATTGTGCTAGCATTCGTTGTTGGTTGGCCTACCCCTTGGAAAATGAATGTCTAATACTCCCCCTCCTTCCGATAGAAAGAATTCCATCCTCAGCCCTACAGAGAGATGGATATGGTAGCCAATGGCCCAAGCATGCCATAATAGGATATTTATATTTTTTTCCATTATCGTTTAGTGTTACATATCATTTGAATCTATAATTTATATTATATACTAAAAATCAATTTAGGTAAGAGAGATTAGTTGAGAAACTTCGAAAAATCAATTTAGGAGAGAAAATTGCTGGGCCAAGCTCTGAAAAATACATGGATCAAACTTCAGCCCAAAGACCCGATCCGACCCGACCATATATCAAACAGATCGGCCCGTACAGACAGGCTACGTTAGATGGGCCATGATTAGTGGACTGGCTCAGGTCATGCATCCACTACCTGGAAACGTAAATGTCAATGAGACAAAAGCAAGAGGGTAATATGGAGATTTCATGACATCATGGTCCTACTTATAGTCTTATACATCGCCGAATAAACCCTAATTGGACCAGGCACTTTGTGGCTTTCGTCTGAGAGAAGAAGCAAAGCAGCTGAGCACAGACCGCGCCTCAACAACCACTTCCGCCACCATGGGTCGCATGCACAGTCACGGGTCTCTCTCTCTCTCTCTCTCTCTCTCTCTCTCTCGTGTTCTCCTACCGTACTTTCTCTCTGCATTCGCTACCACGGGTCTGATTTTGAGTTTTTTGTGCTTTCAGGAAGGGTATCTCTGCATCAGCTTTGCCTTACAAGAGAACTCCTCCCAGTTGGCTCAAGATCTCTGCTCAGGATGTGAGTTTTTATTATGTTACTGTAAATCTTTATCTACTTGTTTGTTAATGTGTATAAATTTTTACAATTCTGTAATTTTTTTTGTTCTGATTTCTTCTAAGGTTGATGAAAACATCTGCAAATTCGCGAAGAAAGGTATGACGCCGTCACAGATCGGTGTCATCCTTCGTGACTCTCACGGTATTGCTCAGGTCAAGAGCGTCACTGGAAGCAAGATCTTGCGTATCCTCAAGGCACACGGTAGTAACATTTTTTAATTTGTGTGAATTCGATCTATCTCTGTTTAGTGTTCACTGTTGATCGAGAGGTTTCAATTTGATTTGGTTATTAGGGCTTGCTCCTGAGATTCCTGAGGATCTGTATCATTTGATCAAGAAGGCCGTCGCCATTCGCAAACATCTTGAAAGGAACAGGAAGGACAAGGACTCCAAGTTCCGACTGATTCTCGTTGAGAGTAGGATTCACCGACTCGCTCGCTACTACAAGAAGACTAAGAAGCTCCCTCCAGTCTGGAAATAGTAACTACTCTCTCTCTCTCTCTCCATTTTTTTTGTTGTTTGCTGATATGAAGTTATGCTTAAAATTGATTGTGTGTGGTATTTGTTTCTCTTGATGTTGTGAAAATCTTAATATTATTTCGTACCTGTGTAAATTTTCCAGAGAGCTTATGATATTGTGATTGAATGTCTTTCAGTGCTATCGTAATGCATCTGAATGAAGTCAAACATGGCAAAAAATCCCTTGAAAATGGCTAAACCATAGGGGGCTATAATTCTGCTTGTTCCAGACTCTGTATTCACCTCTAAAATGCTACTGAATAAGGTTCTGAAAAAAGTTGCTTAACGTTTCTGTAATGTTTTGATAAAATAAAGAAAAAAAAATCTTGTTTCCTTTTGTTGCTTGTTGCTATGAACCTGTTTAAAAATGGTCTTTTGTAAATAAGCTGATGCAGTTTGCAGTGAAATTCCTATTTATTTACTACTGTATTTTATTTTGTCTTGTGAATATCTTGGTGTGATTCGATGTTTTCACTTCATGGATCATACTTGGTAGTTGTGAATTACTTCATTGGATTCGTTCTACTATTTCCTATTCAAGTTCCTGCGAGGTGGTGGTTGAGTACAGCAGTTTAATTGTTCTGTTTGATAAGGTCCCTAGAGCAACTTGATGATAGGCTATGTCGATTCCAAATTGCTTTAGCTAGTTATAAGTGCTTCTTATGCCATTTCTCACTTGCTACTCAGACCCTTTTGTGCGCTGGTAAAATGTTTGTACAGTGTTTGTGACAGTTCCTTATGCAGCTGCTTAACATGTTCTTTGTAATTCTCATTCTCTTATCCTCTCCTGTCTTTTTTGTTGCACTTTCTGATGTGTTCTACTTCTCACATATTAGTATCTGTTACATGACAACTTTGGGTTTCTGAAGTTGAGGAAGTGGAATAGCTTATGTTGCCAAAATTTCTGTGGGAGTGTTAGATTAGAAATAAAGCCCTTTGAGAGAGATGATTGTTATTTCTTCCACGGAGTTTTGTTTTACTAGCCACAACCTGAGCAAAGTAATTTGAACGAAGTGATGCCATGTATGTATTATCTTACTGGAAATCTCCCTGCACATTCATGTTCTTCCATTTTTTTTAAGTCAAATTTCGTTGAACAATTAGCTTCCTCTCTTTCTGTGCCTGTTGTTTCATTTTAGAACCTTCACAGAACTACTGATAGCCCTTCGGTATATTGCTAACTCAGAATTTTCTCATTTGCAGCGAGTCTACCACTGCCAGCACGCTTGTGGCTTAGGCGATGATGCTGCCTGGATAAATTTTGGGACTATCATATGTATGCTTTCTTGAGTGGGCAAGATTGTTTTCCCTTAAGTTGGAAAAATATTTGTCAAATTAGAGTTTTAATCTTATTATGTTGCTTGACAGTGAAAGAAAGAACAAAATATTTCTAATGTTTTGATCAAGGTTTTTTCCTTGTTGGCTTTCATGCATTTTGAATTCAGTCCTAAGTTTACTCGAGTATTCTATAGAGGATTTAGTATTTTCTGGTAGTTTAATGACCTAAATTGAAACTCATTTCCTGTGAATAGATCGATCATGTATCCATTTAAATTCAGGATTTTTTTTTTTGACAGATGTTAAATCTTAATTGGTAACTCAACTCCATTCCTTAAAAGGAGAAGAGGCGAGTACTACTATATACTCACACACACACTCAAAGACTCTCGACGTGGGAATCCCAGCCTCGGCTAGGTCAGAGACCGACACCTCATGGCGCATCCTCGAAGTTAAGCCACGCCGAGAGCGTTTGGGACACGTGCGCAATAAGCGCTTCAGACAACACTTTTTTTTTTTTATAGATGTTAAATTTTAACTGGTAACTCAACTCCTCTGAAAAGAGAAGAGGTGAGCATTACTATATATTTACACATACACTCAAAGATTCCAGATGTGAGAATCCCATTTAAATTTAGGATTTAAATTACAATTATTTCAACAAAATAGCCCTGGATTAGTCGGAGGTGAAAATAACTGTGAAGATAGTTTTGTGGTACCAATTCTACGGGTTGGTTTTTTATATTATAGAGCAAAGCTAATGGTGCGGCCCCAAGTACTGAATTCATTGCCATAGATAAATTAGCCTTGGGTTCTAACATGTTAAGTTAGCTGTGTCGTGTTTTAACATTGGATGGGATAGGATTAGGAACATATTTTGCATTATATCGTGAAACAAAAGAAAGAGGAAGCCAATCTGCAAATGTTGGACAATATGAAAGCCATTCTTCAGAAATGTTCCTATTATGAACCGTTAGTGGGGATTTGTGGTTCACAAGGATTTAGAAAATCAATGGTAATATGGACAAAATTATAAACTCAAATGTCTTAAATTTGAATATTGATAATCTTATAGCTTGGGTATGAGAAATTTATCTCATGAATATTTTAGTGTTAGTGTAGATGATTTGTCTTTAACTAGAACGGAGAGAGAATTAGTTGAAATGCACTTAAGTTGATTTAAACATTTTTGACTGTAGAACAAATAAAAATAAAAAAATCAGTTGAACCATTCCATTCCCCGAGGGGAGTCGGGTGGGGGGCATCCATTATAAAATTACAATCAACTTATAAATATAATTTAAATTATTTTTAATATATTTTCTCTTCAATTCTCTCTTTGACGAATCATTTATCATTAATGAATGAAAGATTCACTTGTATATAATGAATTTTGTTTAAATGTACGATGAATGATCTATTAAAAATATACAATGAATCTTACTTAAACGTACGATGAATGATCCATCAAAAAGCCAATTGGAGATTACATATATTGGAGGTCATCTCACTCATTGGGTTCTTATTATCAACATATCTAAATTTATCAAAAACTTCCAACTCCAAAACTTATAGCCTTAAAAATAAAATCCTACAAACATATTACTTTTCCGAGAAATACTCAAAATATTTGGAAACTCTCGAATCCATCCTTTAAATAGATAGCATCATGCATCACTTAGCTACCGAACAAACCCTAAAGCTGATCCAGCCATGTCATCTCACAAAATGTGACAGCAACCGCTGATGCCTTCACCATTTAGGTCCGGGGCACTAGCAATATGCTCCGGCTCCATAGCCCCGTGACTGCAAGGCAATGGTTGCAAGGGTTTATCCCTATGCATTGGCCGAGGACGATCCCCATAATGGAGATACCTATCATCTCCATAGTACTCTGTTCGGCCATAACCACCATTGTAACCTTGTCCTCCATAACCATGCAACCGATCATCTCCATTATTACCATATTCAGTGCAATCATAGTGAGTTCTCTGGTCCGGCATGTACAGGTTGCTTGAACATTCTCCGAACTGAAACCAACACATCTCCGCCCGTTTCCCTTCTTTTGCAAGCATTTTCAGAAGTTGGTTTGGATTGACGGTGCCAGAAACTTTCACCATTCCATCTTCATCCATTCTGAAGTTCGATACTCCTACATCAAAAATTTGAAGGAAAAAAAAAAAACCAACCTTGAACACTCATGCAAAATTGATAAAATCAATATAAAAAAAAAGAAAAGAAAAATAATAACTACCTATAACCAAACATGCATGAAAGATGTACCTTGGACACTGTTTAGCATATTCATCAGAGTCTTTTGCCAACCTTGAGATCGTGTGTTCACTCTCAGAACGCAAGTCTGCAAAGAATATGATTGAAGAACAATGATTTAAATTGACAAGAAATAAGAGGAATAGAGAGTAGTAGTCGAAAGTTTCGGAAGGAATTGTGAAAGAAAAAAGATAAAGATCATTATAGTACACTACCATGAACGCATAGTTCTCTGTTCTAACTTGATGGAATCCACCGGCGGCCATTGATAACGAACTATCTCGAACTGATTTTATTACTGGTGTATGAAGAAGTTTTTTTCGCCAAGGAGGAGGATGAAGAAGTTTAAAGCCACGATTTTAAGATCCAATACCGAGGGCAGAAGCCATCAAAACAACTAATAAGATATAAAGAGTTTGCTAATGGAGTTTTTATGAGGATACATATGGTTTTTATAGACGATTTCCCATGCCATGTAAATGGAAATAAAATCTAGGGTAAAATTTCAAAATTTCCCAACCAACATGAGCAATTGCATTTTAGGGTTTTGTTAGTACCCTCCATATGTTTTTCGGGCCTAGATGAAATAACTTAATTTTAAATCTTTTTCGTTTTTTTTTTTTTTTTAACTTTCCACATCAAAAAGAAAAAAAAAAACTCTTTGTATAGTCAATCAACCTTGTATGGTAGTTTACTACTATGGTTTCGAGTTTCCTATTCTGAATAGCTGTGATTTTATTATAATAGGAAGGTGCATATACATATTTGAGGGGAAGGTTGAGATCAGGAGGCAGTTGGTTCGAAAGGTGACAAAGAGCTGGTAGCGAAGGGGAAGGGGAAGGGGAAGGGAAAACCGATGATGTAGAAGGAGGCTAAATCGGGAGATTTTCTTCTTCTACATCATCTTATGTTTCTGCTGTGGCATTCCTGTTTATTAGGAACCAAACCATCAGTAAATAAGGTAAAGATGATCAACAAAGAGATAGCATATCACTATGCCCTAATCTGAACAGATTATTCTAGATCACAGAGGCCACATATGTAATATTTTTGAAGAAAAGAATACCCTTCTGGAGGTGCACCACAAAGCAATTTTGACAAAGGTAATTATACTCGGTAGAACTGTTTCAAAACCAAATGACAAGTTTCATTTACATTGGAAAGATGCTCAGCAATTTGGTCTCAATTAAGTATCAGTAAAGCACTCATACATTTTTCTCTCCTGCACGACAAGCAAAGGCATCGCCAGACAAACTAAACTGTAGTCACCACTAAACTGCGAGAGACTCCTCTTTCGACTAGATATATCTACTCACATTCATGAAAGATTATTTTTCACTTTTGAGTTTTCTCATTCTGCAGGTACTTCGATACTCCGTAAACAACTGTTCCAGAGACAAATAAGAAGACAGTCGGCGTAAACGATGGGTAGAGATACTTAACAAAGAAGTTATCC
Source organism: Ilex asprella (assembly GCA_023539305.1). Lineage (NCBI taxonomy): Eukaryota > Viridiplantae > Streptophyta > Magnoliopsida > Aquifoliales > Aquifoliaceae > Ilex > Ilex asprella. Next base: position 19,174,054 of record CM042201.1, on the reverse strand, counting down.
CACTCTTCTGGTAGGAAGCCTGCAAACATAAAATAGCTGGTAAGAAATCATACAGCTGGATACAAACCATAACTTATTTGTTAGCTCCTCTTGTGAATACCCCAAATCTACTATGTTTATAGAAGAAAGTCCCCATTCCAACTTTAAGCAGTTAATGAACTTCTCAATTCTCGTAGTGTAATATGCTTAAAGAAAATGGTGAAGGAGCCTCTTTAACTGAATGAGCTTCATACGGAGCGAGAGGATATTTAGAACCTTCACCGAAAAAGAAGGCATCCATTCAAGTCATTTTTCAGTGAAATTGCTTCCATAACTATCCTTAGGGAGCAAAATGTATCACTGTTGAAAAGTGTTCTCTTTTTGTATGCTTTTGGTATGCCTTTTGCTTGACTGCACATTTTTTCCTGGCGGAATAAACTAAACTAAACCTACCAAAGAAATTATTATAACGAGAAATAAAGTTTATTATAAAGAGTAATATAAACGTTGCATAATCATTCAAGAACCTGGTGGCGATTATTTATTTGACCTCTCTAATGGATCATCGTTGATACGGGTAAAACCAGGTCAAGTAGCATCACATGACAAAAGATGCCTGACTGCCATAACGCCAGTACTTATTCAAAACACAAACCACAAAATATGTTTTGAAATGCCAGTTCAATGTTGCATGCAATTAGGGTGAGTGAGATATATGGAAATAATTCTTTTTTTTGGGCTAGGGTATCTGCTTTGGGAAACTGCTCTGTCAGTCGTCCCAAAAACAATTGGCTTTTGCTCCATTCTATCAAGAAGTATTAGTATGATTTTGAATCAGGTAAAAATCAATCTATCTCCCACCGTCATACACTGTCCACCCTAGTAAACCTCATCTAATGTTAGCTGCTGTGGAAGTTAAATGATAGATGAAGTGTTCCAATCAAACTATGTCATTATAAAGCAAATACTAGGATTGGGAAACTTTGTAAATTTAAGTTACAGACTAGACACCCAATCCAAAGAAACAATCTCCAAATCTCTTACTCCTTTTGGGATGATCCCCTTGTTACTAATTAAAAGTTAAAACACACACACCACCCAACTTCCATCTCCGGCATCATCCCCCACCACCCACCTCCCATCTCCAGCCTTTTAGAATATCTCAATTGATAGAGAGGTTACTGATTGTTAAAGTTATTCTCCAGACATTTAGAATAGAACACAAGAAAAAACATATTCAGAAAGCTTGAAATTTGAAATATGCAAAAATCTTCGAGCTGGAACAATAGTCCCAGAATAACAATTTTCTGTATGAATTTAGGCACGAAATTATTAGACTATAACATGCGAAGATTAGTGATTATACCTGATGCTGCAAGAGCAATACCCTCGACGAGAATAACCCCTCCGAGCCCTAACCAAGCAAGAAGAAATGCACTCTCATTCCTACTCTGATCCTTAACCTGAGCCTCTTCTTTTTGTGAGATAAAGGTGGGTTTTTGTACTGGTACTCGGCGAATCACCGATGCCCTCTCTCTCTTGCTCTGTTTCTTCTTCGTATTCACTGAATCGGCATTCGAATTAGCAGAAGATGAAGAGCCAAACCCTAGGCCAGCTGAATCGAGTTTCTTGGGTGGTGTCGAAGAGGTCTCATCAATTCCTTGGGTAGAAATTGTGGGTTTTGGAGGTTCCGTTGAAGGGTTTTGGGATTTGATAGAGAGGAGAGAGAATTTGGTGGGTAGAAGAAGATGCTGTTTCTTGGTGATGGCAAAACTAGAGGTAGAGGAGTGAAGTATTAGCGCCATTTTCAGTTTAGTTTGTTTTCTTTCTGCTTCCACCCTTTTTCTCAGAGTGGATTTTTGGGGTTTTTTTTTTTGCTGTGTCTGAAAATTGGATATAATGAGACGACGTCGTATCCATCTGTTTGACCCATCCAAGTATCTTCAATTTTTTGGGTCCTAGTAATGTATACCGGAGATAGGATTAATCAGTGATTTTATTAGAGAATTGGTGCCATAATGGTGCTACAAGATGACGATTTCTTATATAGAAAAATAGATCCATGGAACTATTGATTGGTCCATAAATACGAACCAATCAACCGTCATCAATAAATAATTTTTCTATCGTATAAAGGAAAATTACGTAAAAACGTGCACAAATCTAGAATTTTTTAGTACGGTCAAATCAACTATTCTCTTCTCAAAGTAACAGAGTTTTTTTTTTTTTCCAGTAGCTCCATGACACGAACTTTACATTCGTTGGAGCGTGAATTTTTATTTTTCTGGGTCCTAATACATACAAGAGAGAGGGTTGGTGAGACTCGAACCTCACATCTGTGGCAGCGTGGTGCAGTTCTCTCTAGACCCAACTACTCATCTTTTTGATAAAAAAAAAATAAGAATATATAACCGAAAAACCGAACCTAATCATCGACAACCAAGCTTTAATAACCAATTCTCACCGAATATAAAACTCGGTTCAATTAACACTCCTATTAATCAGCCGGCAGCCATCACAGTTCTACTTATAAATCTCAGCTTTCCCAGTTTCCGGTAAGCAAGAACTATGCCTGCTCAAATGTGTCATACAAAGCACTGTCTACTGTAAAATACAAAAGACCCAACTCAAAATATGAGGCCTATGCTGAGCTCACCAAATTAGGTAAATGTGAAAGCATAAATCCCTAGATGACATATAACCACAGCAACCCTCACATGCACCTACAACAAAAAGGGCCAAGCATTCTCAGCAGCAACATCTTGATAGTCGATTTGCCATCAACGTTCATATACTTTCTCGAATACTCCGTGTGTGAGTGAAACAAGAAAATTTGACCACCTCGTTGAATTCACCGCCACAGTACCTCTCACACTCCATCTGTGCTGTGCTTCATTTCCCCCAGCAGCAGCTGCTGCTTGTTCTCTTTGTGTTGAGTGATTAGTTATAGTGGAACTGTTCTCACCAACCTTTCGTGAGCTCCAGTTCATCAAATAGGCTAGCAGTGTCTGGAATTATACCCCCATGTTGATATTTTAGAATCCCATTCCCTGTGAGATCGTTCAATATATCAGCTGGGTCTTTGGCTCCTCCGTGTTGCAAGAATTTCGTTCTAATAGCAGATCCTGTGGCTAATGATAGTGGATCCTCCTGGCATATCTTTTGCCATATGGTTGCTGCAAAGCACTTGGCATACAAGTAACTATAGTAACCTGCACGCATCGAGCACACCATATCTAACTACTAAATCATCCAAATACATTATTGGCTAGGAAATCAAAGATGACTCAGCACTAACTTATACATGCACATGTCCACACACATCCATACACACAGGTTAATCATAACTCATGCTCAGATTATGTGGAATCTCCCAGGTTGAACATGCAAAAACGTGTCACATTACGAGGAGGCAAAGAATCTGTGCCATAAAATGCAGTGTGTATTTTAACAAGCCATTACTTGATCCTTGATCATAAACATACCTGCACCATAGTTTACAAGGTGATTAAACCGGGTGTGCCAATGTGTACCCTCCACATGCTTCCAACTTGTATGTTGTCTTTTCAACTCTGCGACTACTGAAGTTGTATCTAATGTTGAGGATGGCAGTTCCCCATGAAGTGTTTGGTCAATTAACGCATAAAAAATCTAATGGAAGATAAGAAGCAAGCAAGCATTGGTCAAGATTCATGTTTCTTCTCCACAATCCAAAATACAAAGAATGCTCATACACTTTTTCTGTAAATACATTCAGGGCCTCAACAGCAAACCTGACGTTGCAATTCAGTTGCAGCAAACATTTTCTTGGCTCCCTGCATTGACTCTACCAATTTCTCAGGTATTACATCACCAGTTGAATAGTGTCTAGCAAATGTCCTCAAGACCTGAAAATCCCAAGCATAATACCTAGACAAATTCCAAAATCAATAAAAGGACGGCTACTGATTAAGACATTAATTCATGCTGCATACTAATGTACGATTATATGTCTCTCTATCTCCGTAAGTATGTGTGTGCATCAGGCCACACATGCATCATGGAAATAGCTGTGGCCTGTGGATGAAAACCCATATCCTAGAGCGCATTACAGCATTGACAATGCACTATTTTAATTGCTCCAATGAATACCAACTTGTCACAGAAGATTGTAGTGTGGAAATCAGGTGTGAAGGTCCCAAGCTTTCCTTCTTTTTCTTTTATTGATACTTGAGCCAGAACATCAATTTTTGGTTGGGGTTACAGAGAAGATTGTAAAAGGCTTGATAGATAAGTAATGGTGCTAAATTGGTCATACAAAACACATTCCCAAATATAATGTAGAACTAGTCCATCATTTAAATCTTCTAGACTCTACCACAAAAAGAAAGCATTATCTGAATCACGCAGCTATATACAGGATTATTATCCAGTGAGCCCTGCATTTACTTAGAACAATCAATGACTTCAGAACCAGTATTACACCAAGCAAGCATACATACACACGCACACACATACACATTTATTTAAAGCTATACCATCTATATGACAAGGTTACACAGGACGATTGATCAGGAAATTAAGTGACTGTTATCCACTTTAAGCAATCCTATTGACCAAAAATAGTAAACTGTAATCTATAGGCATTTTTAGCTTATGATTTTGCTGAACCTTTTTTTGTAGCAAATTTGATGTTATTTCATAGTATTTCCTTGCATTACACTAATCCTGAAGTTATGAGCATGCATGGACAAGGCCACTGCATGGACATAACTACCATCAACAGAAGAAATCAAGATTTGCATCACAAACAGTTCAAGAGCTACAAATATAACAGCAGTTATACTTCACAGCAGTAGAAAAAACTTCGCCACTAAACCCCATTCTGCAAATGTAGAACATCAATTAACTAATAAAAATAGATACATCCGATTTCACACATTGATGCAGATATTGCCTGTAAGTACAAGGTAGATATTCAAACTCCAGCATTCTACTCACTCAAAGAGGTTTGAAGGTGTTTCGGCAAAATCAAAGATCACCCTGGTACCTGAAAAATGTTGGTAGTCCTGCAAGAAAGGTTACAGAAAATTATCATCAACAGGCGTATAATTGAGTTGAGCCAAGCCGAGTTATAGAAATTCAAGATCAGCTCGACTGTCAAGAGCCAAGCTCAAGCACTGCTAGAGCTTGACTTAGTGTTACATTTTACTGCCCAAGCTCCACTCTGCATGCTTGACAAGCTGCTTGAGCAAGGCTTGTTTTTTGTTGATGAACTTGCAGACTACTGCCCTAGTTGATCTGTATATACACAAATAAACTAACCATCACCAACTTTTGCACTCACGTCTCTTGACATGTGGGTCTGATTGTAGAGGGTGAGAGATCAATGAAATACATTGATTCCAGATCAGTGTTCGATATTGCATGATCAACCAAAACCCAGAAAGCGATCCTGCAAATTCTGCCCCACATATTCATCGTAATCGTCCCCAGAATCGAATCGTATGTATTGTATCAGAGGCAGCAAAACAGAGCGTGCAGAAGAAGGAATGAATGCCTCTCCATGGCGAAATGTCAAAGCCAAATGTCTCTCTCCCTACTGGGAACGACACTACAACCAACACCAATAACATTTCCCATGAAACTGACCCCAATTCTAGAAAGGAAGACCCTTTGATGCAAAAGAAAAGCTCTAGCGGCAGGCTTGGATCTTTGAAGAGAAGAACTCCCAGGCTGAATTTGTAACTGCGATGCTGATTTTGCTTTGTCCAATAGTATGGTGAAGAAGAGACAGGTGGTGAAACAACAGGAGCCTCCGGAGATCAAACCGAAGACTTAACGTGTTAAGAGTCAAGATGTTCACTGGTTCAGCTTCTGTGATTGAAGATAAACCATAGAATTTTGATTTTCTAATCCTGTTTTTGTGTTTTTTGGTTTTTTTGAAAACCAAACACAAATACCATGTATAGTACAACCTTTTAATCAGTTGATCATTAAAAAAAAGAGAGAGAAAGAGTTATTGCATCGAGGACATCTTTTCCAGTCTTCACATGCATAGGTCCTCGCAATATTTGAAATACCATTGAAGAGACCCAATACTACCTTTGAACCTAATCAGTGCCCCACAAGGTTTTGGTATACTTCACAACATTGCCCTGTACCTTAAACCCTAAATAGTCCACCTATTTACTAGAATGCCAGGCTCACGAGCTTCATGAACCAAGCCAAGGTTGATCAAGGCCGGCTAGTTCACTTAAAAAGCTCCAAAGTCCACCTCAAGCTTGGCTCAACCAGCTTAATGCAAAAACTCGAATGAGCTTTATCCAAGCTGAACAAGAGCCCTATGTAGGTAGCAATGATAAAAGTAATGTTATATCCATTTGTTAATTGCAAGGTGTCAACAGAATACCGTTCTTGAAAGCAATGAATGAAGAGCATGGCCAAACTCATGAAAAAGAGTTTCTACTTCTGAGTGGTTAAGCCTTGGAGTTGCTGAGTTACGTAACCCTGAAAAATTGCAAACAAGGGCCACAACCTGCACTATGATGAAAACAAAGAAAATCAAAAGAACCAGATATGTACCATACAACAATGGAGAAAAATCAGCATAAAGTAACATCCTTAAAAGAAAATTAACAAGTTAATATATATCAGCTATCTTCGGGACGAGCATGGACGCTTGGAAGGAACAAAAAGGTTATCTTTTCTCCATGCAATAGTCTAATTAGTTGTTTATGGGAGAATATAACTATGTTATCCAAGGAACGAGGGCTAATAGCGAATAAGTAACAGGACAATTTAACTAGAACACTGGAAACAGAAACAGAAGTTACAACGAAGAATTAAAAGCAATTTACATACTGGAAGTTGGTAATCTGTTTCAGAGATCCTGCGCCCCCCTTTAATGGCAAAATGAGCACAACCAGGATACTTGCCCACCCTTGAATTCAAATCAAGGTATAAGTACCCTAAGTCACCCTGAAATTGGTATCCTTAGCTTAATAGAAGCATCAAATAGAAATTCAGGAATTGTAGATCGACTTGAGTGCTTTACAGATATGCATAGGGAATGAAATACAATACCAATGAAACTAGCTACAAATAGAGTGAGTAATTGCATAGCCGTGACTTTGTTTACAAAAACCGCCGTTAAAAAGTACAAAGCATAAATACAGTAGCACCAATAATGCCAATGGAGACTCCAAAGATATTAGAAAGCTAACAAATGATATTTTCACTGATTCTATAAACCATTTCTGAAGCTAGTTCAAATTGAGTATAGTAACAACTCACCAACTTTGACGTCAACTACACATACAGAGCTTCAGGTCAGTGAGATAAATGAATCATCAATTGATCCAAAATCAGCCAATAGAAAACAGTATCCTACTTCGGAGGGTGCAACATGCATACCAATGTTAATTCTAGCAATCTGACATCAAAGCTTTCACCAAAGGACCCAGTAACAGCTTTCACAAAATGAAGGGAAAGTCAAAGTGTTAAGTTAAGGGTATGGCATGAGGTGGTCTTCAACACCAAAAAAGACTAACAAAAAGCACACAAATCCAATAGCAATCTTAATATAGCTCGATAAAGGTTGACTCTACCTCTAATCTCTTCGGCTTCGACCAGATGACTACTTTACTTTATCGATCTCTAAGTCAGTCATTCGGTAATTACAACACTCAGTTATCCAAAATCCCTGATCTCTGATACAGGTTCAGCACAGACTTCAGACCAATCAATAAAACCTATTATTGTAGAGTTTACCAAGGAAGTATTTAATGAAAGTCATGTGTGCCGATTTCCTTATAGTTGACACAATAATTGGGATATTGGTTTCACCATACGTATAATATGTCCTTCATTATATGCTAATTTCAGTCTATGAGTTCATAGTAAAGCTCAGCTGGAGGAAAAGTCTAACATACACAGTATATAGGGCTTATACACACCTTTAGTTGTTTTTGAAGAATTGGATCAAAATGGTTTACAAAAAAAGCGAGGAAAAAGTGCCTTAATAATCAATAAAAAGTCCTTATATGTACCTCTTCAGGATGATGAAGACACATTTTCAGGACATCAGGATGCCATGATTCACCAGGTGCCAGAGGGATGCCGCGAAATGTCACACCAAACAATGACTCAGCCAGAACTTTCATACCCTCAATACATTGGGGCAAAGGAAAATATGCTGCTACCACCTGCATTTCAAATAAAAAAAATGCAGTGACAACTGCACGTGTGCTCCACCACCACCACCCACCCACCCAACCAAAAAAAAAAAAGAAGATATAGGAAATGTTCCTTTAACTGCTACAGCATAAAGAAAACCAAATACTGCACAAAGTCACCAATGTTTCATTATGAAAGCGACTAGACATAATTATGCAAAAGACATGCAAGCGAGAGAGAAGGAAAAGGAAAGAAAAACATGGAAGAGAAGTGAAAATGTGTGTGGCTTACCGAGAAGTCCAAGTTGTAAGCAGAAGACTTCATCAACCCTGTGAAGTATGCCTCATCCCATGGCTCTAAATCTCCATACGCTTGGCCACTCTTTTCTCTCTTGAATTTCAAAATTGTCTCAAACTCCTACATTGACAGTAACCATTTGTCTAATACCTTATCAGCCTTTAACCAGAAAGGGAAGAATTCAAAATTTCATGCCTCGAGTAAGTATGGTAGTACATAATACCTTATCAGCCTTGGGCCTGACCATTTTGCTCATCTCAAGCAAAAAGGATAAAACAACCTCTGGTGATGATGCCATATTTGAATGTAACGCAAATTCAGAATATGACTTGTACCCCATGATCTGCACACTGAGCAGATAAATGACTTCCCATCCGATACCAAGATTCAACATTCACAACAAATTTCTAAGGCTTCATTTTCACCCAGAGCAATAAAAGAAAAAGCGCTTAACAAGCTGAACCAAGCTTAGTCTTTGGACCAATTCCGCCTTCTCAAACTTAGTAAGCACTAACAATATTATGTCTTGGGGCTCATTTCCAGGACATCAGCTCTGCTATTGAGAGACTTACTTCTCAAGAGAAAACATCAATTAAAAATTCAGGATCATGAATACGTCAACAAGGGAAAGTTTGGAACTGTTTTTGCAAGGCATAAAATTTGTCACAAAATATGTCAAAAGAATTTATATAGGCCAAAATGGATTTTTTTTCGGTAGGCAGAACGTATATAATCGCGAATAACCTTGGCAATGTCATGACGAGTAGCTAAGAGCTTGTCAAGAACACCAATATTTGCATGAGGCACAGAATTTCCTCGGGCATATGCCATCTTCCTGACCTGGACAAGGTTTGAAAGGCAGATGCATTACATTTAATTGGCCAATTAAGAAAGAAATGAATTGGTAGAAAATAATAATAACACTCAAAGAAATCCATCAAATAACTCCATCTGAAGATATACAGGATATGCATCTAGGGTGACAAATATCCTCGTAGAAGTCTTATCAACTCTTTTCTATTCCAAATTTCCAAAGATTTCCACAGCATTTATGTCAAAGAAAAACATACAGGAAAAGATACTGCATTAATAGCTCTGATGATGATAAACAGTTTGAGACACAGTAACAAAAAATTGTCTAACAGCTACCTCAGCATCTGACGCCAATTGCAGAATGGATGAAAGAGTGCTTGGCTCTGTCACTATCTGAAATCCTTTTTCTTTCATATTATCTCTTGACCCTATTGATACCCTATGTGTACCAGATGTGGAACGATAGATGGGCTTAACAAGATGGTGCAAGTGTTTTGGAATACGTGATGCTGGAAATATTTCCACATAACCAGGATCACTGGTTATATTTTCGTTGAACCTGATACAAAGATAAATGCACACATAATTGTCTTCCAATCAATTAACCAGCTAATATGCTTACAAAAAAAAAGCTAATATGCTTCGAACTTGTTCATTAAAAAACAACTTTTTGGTTCCTGTAAAATGCAGAATGGAGCAATCAACTTGCCCAGATGCAAAGAAATTATAACACAGAACAAAAACCTATTTTCAGAGAATTTCCAACAATTTGTAATAGGATGCGTTGCCCATCAAAGCTACCCAGTCAATTACCACACGGTGAATATACTACATAGTAAATTTTTATTTTTGGCAAATTTTTCACACTGCTGAAAGATTTCACCTAAGATACAGATGTGGGAGAATAAAAGCAAAAGTATAGATTATAGACTCCAGCCAGCTAAGAAAAGTTAAACCTTTGTTCAAATCACAAGACACGTGAACTTCTTATTGGAGATAAGCTAGTATGAGTGACAAGGAGTGGCCTCTGTTATATGCCGACTGGATGATAGCATAGAATTCATAGAGAAGATCAAGAGGATTGGATACTAGTATGTTATACATGAACAAACATGATATTTACTTACTCCCTAGAGAGGTGAGCAATGTCTATGTTTAGCTGATTAATTCGTTCCATCTCTTCTGCGAAGCAAAGTAGGAATCTTTAGTAACAGAGAGATAAAATCTATGCCTTGTCAAACAAGAAAAAAAAACGAAATAAATATGTACCAGAACAGAGATGAATACCACCCTTCTCCAAGTCAACACGCAGGTAATGGGCTGCCCTTTGAGCTTCCACAGTAAGAAGATGACCATCTTGCTCAGCTTTTTTAACCGCATTGTATAGACATTGATTTGTATTAAGATACTGTACGTAAAGGAGAAAAAACCAAATCAACTATTGGCAATAGCACCCAAGTATGACCCAAATTATCTACGTGAACATGCGGCTAAATATATCAATTATATTCCAGAACCACAGCAACCTGCAATTACATCATATGTAAACAAACAGATGTTGGCTCCTAAAGTGTACTGAAAAAATTCTTTAATCCACTTCTCTAACCAAGCCATAAGAACACCTTTTTATATGAAAGGCCTCCAAGGGCCTGGATTCAACACATTAACAAAATGAATAAGATTAAGAATGGGCATATAATTTGAGTTCAATGAGATGACCTCTTCATACATAATATCAACCCATGTAGCACGAAAAACTGCTTTAAGTGTTTGAAACTCTGAGTTACCCCATAATACATCTTTCCTATAGATAGATCTTACTCACAGGAACACAATGCTGTTCAAGATAATTCAAAAGCCACATAAATCAGTGGTCACCTCACATGTAGATATTCGTTCATTCTCATGGATGCATCGATGGCCTCCTCAACAAATTCCCTTAAAATACAACAAAAACCAGATTTTAAAAATGGTAAAACCTAAAAAAATATAACAGCAATCAAACATGCAACACTATAAACTCATGTATATCATGATAAACCTGTCTGGATGCGTATGTCTACATAGTTCTGCAGAATCGATTACTGAGCACACCTAACATTCAAGAACAAATAAGGAACGTGTATATCCATGGAATGTATGACTGAAAAGAAAAACCCTAAACCCTAAACATACTGTGTTCGATATCTCGTCCATGGCGCGGATAATTTCTACAGATGAGGGCATCCGAGAAATGCAATTAACCAGTTCATCAGACCTACCAAGCACATATAAAACATCATAGAATACCAAAAAAAAAATTACATCATAAAGTCAACGTATCAAACTAGAAATCACCTTCCGGTAGATGACAAACCCCACGAATTTGAAGAATAATGCCAACAAAAATGAATCTTCTAATCAATTTTAAAATATCAAACTTTCGTTTCTTTTATTCACTTGCATTTTCTCGGACATTGTATTACCTCTCGACGGCTTCGTCCACGAACCGGCGAAAGCCATTGGGAGTCTTCAAGAGGTCGATGGAATATAGACCGGTTTCCTTGATTTGTGGAGCTGTTGAGGTACGGAAGTGGTGGATGGTCTTCAAGCCGGTGCGGAGGTACGCCGCCGGTCTACGGATTAGCGCCCTCATGGTCCGCCGTGCATATGACTCTGATGGTGGTGGTGCGGCGAATGCTGTGGAAGAACTAGAAGTGATGATTACTTGGACACCGCGCATGGTAGAGGCAGAGGGTCCTCTTGCGTGTACAGAGTCGGGTCGAACGGGTTCGGACCAGCAGTCCACACTTATTAATGGGCAAATAAAAAAGGGAACAGAATCATCTATCAAATTAGATTAATAAATTGTATCCACAGAAATGAAAATCTGAAATATTGTGCTATTTATGGGGTTTGTCATCATATATGTCTATCGACCGTATCGAGGGGAGGCAATTTTCATGCTAAAAATGATTTATTTATGCCTAATTTATTTATTAATTCATATTTAATAAATTATAATTTTTTTTTCAAATATTATCTATATACGATAATATACACATATTGAAAAAATGTTGTTGAATTACGTATTCTGAGAAAATTTTGTCGATATTTTTTAAAAAATAATAATGGATAAAAATAAATTTTAAATGATATAATCAAATAAATTAAGGAAACATAATTGTTATTTAATATAATGAGATCAATTTTTTGCCACTTTAATTTTATATTTTTTGAAAGCACAGAATATGACTAGTATATAATAAAGTAGCTTATAATTTAAATCTCAAAAAATAAACAAAATAACTTTTGCTATTCGCGGTTGAAATCCCTTTAAATTTTACTTTAAAGTTAATATAACGACTAATATTAACATCATAAATTTAATAGAAAAAATAGGTCTATAAGGATGTGTTTTGAGTGATTTTTTAAAAGTACTTCAAAAAATTATTTCTCATAAGTACTTTAAAAAAAATAATAGTGTTTAAAACTGCTCCACCACTACTTATACCACCGCCACTGCAGTGGTCGTCGCCACCACTACTTTTACCATCGCTGCCACCACCATCACCGTCACCGTCATCACCATCGCCACTACCACGGTCATTGCCCCCATCACAATCATCACTGTCTCCTACCACCACTATTGTCCCTCATTACTTCTCACCCCCACTACAAATTGATGCTTGAATTTTTATATCTCTTCAATATATTTGCGATTTAATTTTGAATATAAATATAAATATGTTTATTATTTATCATTTTTTATTATAATATACCTTCAAACACAGGTAATAACTAGTATATATATATTTTGAGAGAAAAATAAAATATTAAAAAAAATTGCAAACTTATACATTGTTGGACAAAATGGTTCATGTATGGTTTGCGTTAGCTAAGAATAGGAGTGTCCATGAGCCTCGAGCTACGTCAAAAAATTTTTTTTTTTTGGTTGAGCTTGGATAGAAGAGTCCAAACGCTTACCTAAATAAGTTATCGAATGAATTGGGTTGGACATTGGATAAGGGTATGCTACTCATGACCCAACCCTCGCCCTACTGGGTGGGCCTTGTTGGACTGCTATGCAAATTTTGTTATATGCAACTTCATTTAAAAATAATGAATATCTTTGTAAATTATATTTTTGAATTAAAAGTAGAGTTAAAATTGACAAAAAATAAATATGAATAATTCTATTTATGAATAAGGGAGGAGTTGCATCACAATATAATGAGCACATTCCAATTAGATTGACACCTATACCCACTTATCTATCATTTGCACAATTCTACCTTTTAAGGGTGGGTAGGTTCTTAGACTGGGCTTTTGCAAGTTGGCTATTGGGCCAGATAATGGGTTCTATAGTAGCTCAAACTCTCTCTTGAAGAATATTGGACTCAGACTCAGACGGACCAATTATCGAACCTATCGAGTTTTAACACTTTTTTTTTTAGGTCAGACAACAGGACCCATAGACAATCCGTCTCATGCACCCTTAGCTAGGAAGGAGGATGGAGCCGTGTTAGGGGACAACCTTTGCTCTAGACACCACAAAAAAAATCCACTTCTTGCATAAGCATTTGTTGTCAAGAATCCAACCTTTTAGGCACAAGGAAACCAATGGCACTATATGACCTTAGAAGGAGATTATCATATTGTTAGTCAAGGAGTCATGCTCAACACCACCAAATCACATTAATTTATTGATGCACCAATACAAGATCTCAAGCTTATGCTTCAACAACATCTACACTAGAGGGTGGTGCACATAAGAAAATAGTCAAATGGGTCTACATATTAATTAGCAAAGTGGGGCTTAGCCGTGCATTTCACATGCAATCTCACTATATATATACATGTGTTTGAACTTAAAATATAAAATTATAGAAACATTCAATCCATAGACAGTTTGCAAGCTTGAAGACATTAAAGAATTGTTGCGTGTCAAATTTTAAAAAAAATGCGGGAAATGATTAGCCATTTTTTAAAGAAGAGGAATAATTGGACTTCTTACCAAGTCCCACACAAACAAAATCTTGAGGATATCCTCCATCAGTTCATTCAAAGTCAAACTATCATTAACAATCAAACTACACAAGCTTTGAATGATACCAAAACTCTCAATGTCATGTTTACCTTTCGGATTCTCTTGGGGGTTGTGCAGGCATAATTACTTGGCTAATGGAACCATGGAGAATAATGGTTATAAAAAACAGAAAAAGAGGGAGTTGAACGATACATTCAAACTCCTACAAAAGACCTACGATCTATACATTTTTAAGAGTAGTGTTAGGTTAGTTTTTAGAATAAGTACTGCTAATCAAAGTTGTCAATTCAGTATTTTTGTAACTGAAAACCCATTGATTGGATTATAAAGGGGTTTTCTCGTATTAATTCACGATTTTGTGTGTTTATTGCTTAAATTTTCATTTAAGAAAATTCTGAAAACTAAGAACTATTTGTTGATTAAATCATCTATCGATAATAATAGATTTTAGAGCAACAAAATGATAGAAAGAAAATTAGCAACAATACAATCACGACATTGATTAAGGATTATTAGCCTAGCATGCACGTTTTGTTTTACATATATCTATGTACTTTAATTTTTTCACAAGAAAAAAATAATAATAAATTTTGTAATCTCAAATCTGAACCCCATATTCGACCTAAACCCCAAAACCAAACTCGACTTGGACCATGACTCCAACCTTTGAATCTGAACCCAGGGCAAGATTTAGACTTCGACCTAGACCCTAACGTAAATCAATTTTGAACTCAACACATGAACACCGATAGATAGACCCTTGGTCCGCCCTCGATTCATGTTTGAACTTGGACTAACAAAAAGCTTGTCATAAGTTTATGTCTTTAAGGAATTCAAAAAACATTGTTCCTTATTATATAGATATATTCCATCAATTTTTAAAGATTTCATTAGCTTACGATTTACTAGTCCATCAATTAATCATATCTCTCAAATGCACGAGTAAATATTAGTACAACATTGGTACCAAATGTAATATCACGGTGACACGTAATATTATTAATTAATAATAATATATTATTTAAGATAAGTAAACTCTATTATTCTAATGATGTCACTAATTATAATAATTTTTAATATAATACTTTGGAATAGTGGAGTTTTTTTTTTTAATTTGTCCCTGCATGAATATTTTATCATGACGTATGTTTTGAGATTGCGTGGTATTCCTGCTGCAAAGAATATTTTATCAAAATCGCACGCGGTGTTACACTGTAGACATGATTGTTAATCAAGTCAAATTTGAATATTATTTTAGACTTATTTATGAATAAATAATTAAATAAATTAATTCATTTATATATAAATTAAGTTCAATAAAAACTCGATAAGGAGGGAAGCACGTTGAATTAACTGAATCGAATCTCTTAATTTTTAAAGACCATTTGCGTGTCTTCCTGTAACGCTCTATTTCCCGCGAAAACCTCTCTTTCTCTCTCTCTCTCTCTCTCTCCCCAAAAAACTATATTACAGTATTATAACTTCCGATTATCTCTATCCATGTACATACGTATCCGAAATCTGGACTTTCTCTGATCAAACTTTGAATTCCTGAAGTTTCATCTGTCTCTGTGTGTGTGTGTAATTGCTCTCCCAACTATATCGATGATTGGTTCAACCGCAATGCGATCATGATTTCTTTACCTTCTTCCACTGCCAATGTCGAGTCTACCAAGTTCTATAAAAAATTCCGAACCTCAAGACAGAAATTCAAACCCAAACCACAAAAATGCACAAATTCCGATCTCTGATTCACCGCGGACACCGTCAATTGTGAAGCTGAGGAAGATCCCTCCCATTCCGTTTCGACATAGAGCTGAAACTTCAGAAGATGGCGATGAAGATGAAGGTTCTGATGCTGAATGTCAACATGAGGAGGAGGAGGAGGAGGATGAAGATTCTATAATTCGGGCTTCGACTCTTGGTCTTAATCCCATTCGAACCCGGTCGCTTCCATCGCCTCTTCGATTCTCATCTTCATCTGGCGCGCCTTCCGAACTTAAGAAAGACAAAGTCGAGTCTCACCCCAAATCAGATGCTTCTCATCAGACCACAACATCCACCGAACTAGGTAATCTTCATGAATCCATG
This sequence comes from Ilex asprella, assembly GCA_023539305.1. Classification (NCBI taxonomy): domain Eukaryota; kingdom Viridiplantae; phylum Streptophyta; class Magnoliopsida; order Aquifoliales; family Aquifoliaceae; genus Ilex; species Ilex asprella. Next base: position 19,157,688 of record CM042201.1, on the reverse strand, counting down.
CATGGAATTCGTTCCACACATGAAATGATGCTATTTAGTTCCAGAATGTGAAATTTAGAATCATATTGCTGCGAAAAAAAGGTAAGGTAGGGTAGGCGAGGAAGAAATTGACATTTTGATACAAATGCCCCATTTTAACTCTGTAGGTGACACCGTATACGCACTTGTTGGATTTTTTTTTGGTTAAACGGTTATGGGTGTTGGCATCAGTTTTCAAATCTTGTTGTATCTTTCAATATTGTTTAGAAACGACACACTTAAATAATTTAATTTTCAGTCTTCTCTGGGAGTTCTGCAAGTCATATTTTGTTTATTGTGTGTTGATGAAATAACAGTTGATTATGGATGAGGATGACACATATTTAAGTATACTTCACTTTCTCGGTAAGACTATTACCATTCTGAGTTTTTTCCATAATTATCTGCAGGTAACAATGTTCAATGGAGTCAATCTAAATCATTGAGAGGACTACCATCACCACTCAATCCAGGGTTGGAGGTAAGTTACTTGTTACCTAAATGGGTTGTTTGTTTTTCGTCTGACTAGTTTTTTCTTTCCTATTTTCCTTATATAATTTCCTTGTGGAAGTTTGTTGGAGGAGTTAGGTAGCTCAGCTTCATATCATTGGCTTGCTGTAGGGTAATCATGCAGCTTTTGCCAAGGAAATCCAATCACCACGGGTCCAGGCTATACTGCGTGTCACAAGCGGACGCAAAAAGAGAGCCCCAGATATCAAGAGCTTCTCTCATGAGCTCAACTCCAAGGGGGTGCGCGCTCTTCCATTCTGGAAGTCTCGTGCATTTGGGCGGATGGAGGTATTAACTCTTCCACAGTTCCTTTTTGTTCTTGTCAAATCCAATCTCTTGCTTCTTTCCTTTCAGTACTTCTTTGCTTGGGCTGATTGATTATTTCGTCCTAGCTATTTCAACAGATTTATTCATTTCCACCATGTAATTTTTTCCAGGAGATTATGGTAATGGTCAGGGCAAAATTTGACAAGTTAAAAGATGAGGTTAACTCTGATTTAGCTATATATGCAGGAGATTTGGTGGGTATACTTGAGAAAAATTCAGAGCTTTGCCCTGAATGGAAAGAGAGTTTGGAGGATTTGTTGGTTATAGCCAGGCAGTGTGCAAAAATGTCACCTAACGAATTTTGGTTAAAGTGTGAAGGCATTGTTCAGACTCTAGATGACCGCCGTCAAGAGCTACCAATGGGTACCCTCAAGCAAGCCCACACCCGCCTTTTATTCATACTCACTCGATGCACTCGGCTCTTGCAATTCCAGAAAGAGAGTGGTTATGAAGAAGATCACATTCTGGCTTCTCACCAACTTAGTGATCTTGGAGTCTATCCGGAACGAATTCTTGGGGTTGCAAATCAGGACTTCAATAGCTCACTGGGTGGGAAGGAAATGAGTGAGGGACAAAACCAGAAGCCTCATGGATCGGACCAAAGCAATCTTGGCTTTAAACAAGATCAAGTAAAACAAAACTTGGGTGGTGTGGTTGACGGCGTGGAGGTTAGCACTGCAAAAAGTGTAACTTCATCAACTGGCAGCTATAGGATGTCATCTTGGAAGAAACTTCCATCCGCAGCTGAAAAAAACCGAAAAGGTCCTGATTCCGTTGACTCTACATATAAGGATAAATCTAACAGCCTGCAACACAAAGATGAAAACACTGGGATTGAAGATAATGTTGAGACTCTTGATACACCAGCATGCCACCCTGAACATGTAGAGACAAACTTGAAAGTACGAAGAGTCACATGGGGAGTTTTTGGGGATCAACAGAATGTAACATATGAAAATTCATTTATCTGCCGTATATGTGAGGTTGAAATTCCCACTGTCTATGTAGAAGAGCACTCCAAAATTTGTACAATTGCTGATAGATGTGATTTGAAAGGCCTAACTGTGAATGAACGACTTGATAGAGTTGCAGAAGCCCTTGAAACGATACTTGATTCTTGGACACCAAAAAGCACAGATACTGCAGTGGGAAGTCCCGACAGTGCAAAAGCGTTACCTGAAGAGTTGGATGAGTTGTCACCTAAGCAAAACAGCTTGTCTCATGGATGCTCCATAGACATGCTAGATTGTGTTCATGAAGCTGATACAGCATTTCTCGTGGGTGATCTGGACAATTTGCCTGATATGTCATGTGAAACACGTGGCCTTTTGATACCAGATATAGGTAAGAAAGGCTCATCAGCAGGAAGCTTGACACCACGATCACCTTTGTTAACCCCACGGATGAACCAGATTGACTTGCTATTGAGTGGATGGAAAACAATATCCGAGCATGAAAATTATCAGCAGGTATGTGATTAGTTCGTCCCTGACTCTATAGTGGCTAAATTTCCTTACTCGGAGGGGGGGGTAGTCAACAAATAAAATTGTTACTTCATGTAAAAGTGTTAAAATCAGTTAACTCCCATGTGCCCGCTCGCTCTCTATTTACCTTCATCAGTCAATTGTACTCCCATGTTTCCCTTCCCTCGCCCTAATTTCCATCTGTGCATGGGTATGATCACATGCATTGAAGGTGCAGATCTTCTAGGGATTAAATTATTCTTATATCTTTTTATCAGATGTTAGAAAGCTTATAATGAAGACAACTCTGTTGGTGTCCCTATTATTTTTTTGGACCATCTTCAAATTTATTTTTACTAAAACTCAGAAATAAACCTTGAGTGAATTGCGAATATTTTTGAAAAATTTTTTTGACATCATGAATTATTATTTGTTAACTATCACTTGCCTGGCCTTCATCACCCGGAGACAAATGTATTGGGACATTTGTTTACAAAGCTTTTTGTACAATAGTGTTTACACAAATCAATTGTGAACTTCCTTCAGGTAAAACATGGAGATTGAACAGACCGAGGCAACTGATAGGGATGATATTTGAGATGATTGGATTAAAAGTTCAAATGGATGGGCATTCTTTCACTGTTGTCACTCTCTTCATTCTTCAACACTGTTTTGTGCTTGGACCTTAAGCTGAGATAGGGTTGCCGACATATTTCTGGAACCAAATTTCCTCATAAATTTTCTGTCTCTTGTATGTTTTACATAAGGAGATTGAGATATGCTTCTTCTGTTCACCCTTCCCCCTTTTGTCCCAAATTGTTGATCTTTTTGCGGCCGACTTTTATTTACAGTGGTCCTTAACAGCTAATTTTTAGCAGTAGACAGTAGCAATTGTCTCTACCTTTGACCTGATGCTTTTCTTTTAAAACTTGCTGACATTACTCCCACAATTTGTATGATCAGTTGTTTCATTGATTGGAATTTTTTTTGCGCCTTTTAATTTGCTAACTAAACCATGTAATGGCAGATAAATAAGCTGCTTGATATTGCCCGATCTATAGCCAATTTAAACACTACTGACTATAGCGCCTTGGAGAATATGCTCGACCATCTAGGAGACTTGAAATATGCCATCCAAGACAGGAAGGTGGATGCCCTTGTTGTCGAAACTTTTGGAAGGCGTATAGAGAAACTATTGCAGTGAGTTCAATAATTTATATTGCAAAACTTATCATGGAATGTCACTCATGTTCTGCACAAAATATTAAGTGTATTGCCATTTCTCAAGTATATAGATTTATAATTACCTCAGATGTACTTTGATTTTTTGCTTCCATGATCCTGGTTTGATTTGTTACTTCATCTGCAATTATTTTTTTCTGAATTTATCTATACTTCCTGAAACTCTTCAGGGAGAAATATGTACTTCTTTGTGGGCTGATAGGAGATGAAAGGATAGAATCGTCAAATGCCATTGCTGATGAAGATAGTTCAGTTGAAGATGATACCATTCGTAGTTTGCGTGCAAGCCCTATTAATCAATGTTCTAAGGATCGAACTTCTATTGAAGATTTTGAAATAATAAAACCAATCAGTAGAGGTGCCTTTGGACGAGTTTTCTTGGCCAGAAAAAGGGCTACAGGTGATTTATTCGCAATAAAGGTAAACACCCCAAGCCCCACTGAAAAGAGGAACTGCTATGTGTCGTAACTTATATGGGGAAATCCTTTAGTCTCATAATGCATCTCTATTTGTTTGGAAAGTGATAGTTAACCTATATAAGGATGATATGTGATTTTACAATATGTAAGCTTCATGATTTTCTCTTGTTCAGATTGTAGATATTGAATAGAAAATGAGATAAAGAATAAGACCTAATTACCATGGAGCCACTGAGTAGTCTGTCTGTCCTCATTTTTTTTCCAGTTGCCCTAGTAGTAAAGAATAAGTATCTGCAGTATTATACGATGGACATTTCGTTGTTGGATGTGAAACTTGGTTTCCCTTTGTGATGGCGATTAAGTTAATGGTGAGGAAAAGGTAAAGATCCAAAAGCCTATTATGAAGTTTTTTCCCTCTGCCAACTGACTCATATTGAGGTCTGTAATATGGTGTTCAGGCAACTGTAAAGGCAAGGATTAATAATCTGAAGCAGCAGAAAAATTGGACCAGACGGATATGCTGGTTATTTGATATTTTCCAATTTAGAGGAATTTCTGCAACCATTCCACTGGCTCGTATTATAAGTTAAAAAAATAACATGGGAAAGCAATGCCAACCCGAAGAAGTTTGATGATGAGAGTGTAACACCCCCCCCACGTGGCAAGATATTGTCCGCTTTGGGCCCACTGACCCTCACGGATTTGTTCCTCCCAGTATCTCTGGGAAAACGTGTCTTGCCAAGTAAGGTCTAGGGGCTTACATATAAAGCCCTACAACTCCCTCTCCCTAGCCGATGTGGCACAATAAGACTATGCATCCTTTTTACTAGGAATCTCATAGAGAGGGTACAATAATTTTGTAAGTGACTATGTTCTTTTTGGTTTTCATTGAGTTGTTTCCATGGGTGCAATTCCAAGGAAAATGTAACACATTTTTTATGGTTTTAAAGTATATACACCATTCATTTTAAAGAAGAAGATTTATTATGAAACCAAGGAGGGTTCTCTATTGTGGCTGTCTCCACTGGTGTGGACAGCGGAAGGTTTTAAGGAAAATGAAATCTATATTTCTTGAGTATAGCCCCTTGGCACCTTTGAGTGAAACTTGCTGTAGTTATCAAAATTTATTCCTGCAGAACATCTGAAGTACCCAAGGTGCTAAAGAAAGGGAACTAATTGTCCTAATCATTCCACACTGGAAATTCTTTTAAAAAATGTAGCTAGGTGGACGACAATTTGTATGCACGAATTTGGGTGAGAGCACAGAGGACCCCATGACTCTCTAGTGTCAGATTTATGCCTTACTGATTTTCAGAAAAAGCCTATATAATTATTTATCCTCCTACAGTCACAAACAAGCTGAAATATATTGTATGTTGAATATAACTTTGTTATGTGACCAACATCAGGCAGATTATTTAAACAAGTTGCTAAGACAAAGCAATTGTTATGGAGGGTGGGAAAGAAGAAATAAATTGGACAAAGTTTTGAACAAAGGGAGAATAGAGAGCTCCATGTGGTATTAATGTAATTATCCAACTTAATGTTTTAAGATATTGATTTCAATTTATTTAGTTGATGATTTTGTTTTGCCATTCAAGCATAAGTCGTGATTGGTGGCCTTTGTCCCCTTGCAAAGAGCGGTATTGTCTTGCACGTCTAGTGAATTTTTTATATAATTGAAGGTCATAGAATTAGCAGTGGGCATTTGCAAGTTCCCTATGTCTGCAAATAATAGTTTGCATAAGCAATCTTTGTTGAGAAGACAAATTGAATTTCTTTTTTATTATTTTTTGAATACATCTTGGCATGCTAGGGTAAGACTATGTACATCTGATCCTTTCCAAGCTAGGGCATTCATTCTTTGTTTGAATACCTATAATTTCACATCATCAGACATATTTTGATGACTAATTACAATAAAGAATGCTGTTGTTACTACAAAACTTAGCAACAATATCTGTTTGACCACAACACAGATGGCTGAAGCCCATGATGTGAATTATTGCCATTTCAAAGTTCTGTCTTTAACATACTAGATAAAAGTACATATTTCACCCATTAAATCAAGGCCTTCTATTTTTTTACCTAAGTGGGTCGATTATAAGGTGTAACCAGAAAGTCTCTTCTCCGATTCTTTGAAAGAACCCCATCCTGCCTGAATGATCTTTCGAATCTGTATAGGTGGTCTTAGTGGGGTTATGTGCTGTATCTCTATGGTGTTTCAAGACAACATTTTTGAGCTGAGTATAAAATTGGGATGGTTGGAGTTATCTATAGTTTAATCAACTCGAATGTCAGGCTAATCAATTGTGTTCAGTACACATATATGTATGATCTATAGTTGTTTACGGAGGGCCTAGCTGTCTTCTCCAGACAAAAAATCTTATTGTACTTTTTTATAGGTATTAAAGAAGGCTGATATGATCCGTAAAAATGCAGTTGAAAGTATTTTGGCCGAGCGTGATATCCTAATCTCAGTTCGCAATCCTTTTGTGGTGAGCAGGTCCCACAATTTGTTACTCTGTTAAGGGTGTACTGCTTGTTATACTTCTCTGATATGTTCGCATTCTGATGATGAACAGGTTCGATTTTTCTACTCTTTTACATGTAGGGAGAATTTGTATTTGGTGATGGAGTATTTAAATGGAGGAGATCTTTTCTCTTTGTTGAAAAATCTAGGCTGCTTAGAAGAAGACATGGCACGTGTATATATTGCAGAACTTGTAAGGACATGCCGGTTTCCTAGCTTTTACCTCTTCAGGTTATTTTGTCCCCTCCCACTGGATGGATGATATACATGTTTTGATAAATTATTTCAGGTTCTTGCTTTGGAGTATTTGCATTCTTTAAATGTCATTCATAGAGATTTGAAGCCAGACAACTTGTTGATAAGTTCAGATGGTCACATCAAGGTCAACATTTAGTAATTGTTGTATAACACAGTTACTTTGTAATATTATATACATCATTCAATGTGTTCTTGTTTTTCCTTTTGTTGGCATGAATTTCTATATTAATCTTAAGAAAAAATTAATTATGAATATGAGGTGATCAAATGAAAATGAACGATCTGAAATGAGTTGAGACATTTAATTACATGAGCAATCTCCTAATGCATGAGACTTTAATGATCAAGGGCAAGCAGCGTGTTTAACAGAACACATGATGTGGGGGGATGATCCTTTTCAGTACAGCTATCAAAGTTAATGACTGTGAAGCAGTTGAAGTTGTCTAGGAAGAACCTTTAAGGGTTACTGTTCTTAGAAACAAGATGCAAGTGGTTTGTCTCTGTTTTTTCCTCAGAGGACATTACAAGATGAAATCAATATTTCATGTGCTTTGTGAATTTGGGTATGATGATTGAGAGATTCAACAATAGCTTCCCAATTCAAGAAGGCGTGTTTGTGAAGCCTACCATTTTCATTCACAACATAGGCTTTAAATGACCCACTGGTACAGTTTACTGGATGTGGTTATATGTGCCCTCAACTAAATTTGGGACAAAGATATCCAGACTTTGCAAACTTTTTCCATGGTTCCAGATGTCTTCAAAACTAGTTCTTTCATACTTTGTGGCTGTTGTTGTCCTTGATGATGCAAGAACAAGTTTTGTGTTTCCAGAGCCTCAATTTGAAGTATTTTTAGCGATGTAGTAAATGCTAAGGAATTTCTGAAATGGCTCAATATTGCTTATGCTTAGCTGCTCGAGTTAAATTATGGTCAGTCTGGTACATCACATGTTGGGTCTATTTCCTATATGCACACCATGTATTTTTATTTTTATTTTGATTGCTTCCTATTAGTTTCCCATGTTTTAGATTTCTTGTAAAACTAGTGTACTTGATTATGCTTCTATGTGAATTGCTGATCAAACTTGTCACATCTCACAATCCAATCCCTTCTGTAACAGCTGACAGATTTTGGGCTCTCCAAGGTTGGTCTCATCAACAGCACAGAAGACTTATCAGGTCCATCAGTCAGTAGTACTGCCCTTATTGGGGATAATGAACCTAAAAAGGAAGCACAACCATCCCTGAAAAAAGAGCAGCGCCAAAAGCATTTGGTTGTTGGCACTCCTGACTATTTGGCAGTGGAGATACTTCTTGGCATGGGACATGGTTAGAAATCTTTTTGCTGATTGGGTAGTAATATTGTACGGCTTGCTGCTTATATTGTTGGTTGTATTATATTTCCACACTGTTCATCTTATAGGTGCAACAGCAGATTGGTGGTCTGTAGGTGTTATTCTTTTTGAACTCCTTGTAGGTATTCCACCTTTTAATGCTGAACATCCGCAGGTATGGCATTTGGATTTGACAGTCCGTAGACTTCCAAAGCACAATTTAGTGTAACTCATTTACATTTGCCCGTGGGAGTTGTGAAGATTCCATCAAGATGTTACCAAGAAATTATTTTTGTGATTTGTGAACATGATAAAGCAAAACGGAAACGTTGTTTGGTTTATTTCATCATTAATTCTTCACAAACAAGTGTATTGAGTTTTTGACATATTGTCTGTTAGAAACAAATCTATAAGAAATTCTATTCCTATGCTGCCTTCATGTTCAGCATGAAGTGTGTGAGAAGAAATTGAAAATACATTGGAGATCGAATGCCAAAACCTGGGGGCTTAAAGTAGATCCCAAAGTTTTTTGAAAAAAAAAAAAGTTTCGATTATGCTTTTGGTTGTACTTGAACATTGTGGCGACCTCTTGCATACACCAGCAATGAACATCAACCTTTGGCTACATTTAAATGGCATTTGTTGAAGTTGACATCTTAAAATTAATGATTTGTTGTGTTGTATAATGCATGTAATAGAGGCATTAGGTTCAAAATTCCATAGTTGATGCTAAAGCACAGGTTTTCATTGCAGCAAATATTTGACAATATTATGAACAGAGACATACCCTGGCCCAAGGTTCCAGATGAAATGAGCCATGTAGCGTTCGATTTGATTAACAAGTAAGTTTATATTTGAAATTTTTATGCTTTTGCAGTCTCTCATGGACTATCAATGACCTTTTATGCAAGTTCTGTTGTTTTAAGAACACTCGAAGCAAACTGAGTGTCATTTTTCACTGGTCCAAATGGTCATAGACCCCTTCCCCCCCCCCTAACACACACACACAAACAAAAAAAAGAAACAATGGGCTGCGAGTACCTTTTTTAAAATTTATTTGACTTTAAGTATCACTTCAAAACTTATTCTCCTTTAAGTCCTCTTTTTCATCAAATAGTTGTCAATAAGTACACATTTTTTCTTTCTAAAATGGATTCCATAATTACCTCTACCATAAATAGTGCATACCTAATTGACGGCTTTTATATTTCTAATATCTAAATATTAGAATGTGAGTATTTCAAGATTCTTTTTGATATTTGTGTATCATTTGAATTTTAAAATTTCATATATATATATATCACACACACATATATAAATACATATATACGTGTCTATATATATAAATCACACACGCACGTATATATACACACACACACATATCAAACAGTAACACGTTCAAAAAAAAAAAATAGAAACATCAAACAGTAAAATACTCAATAAAAAACTTAATTAAAAATTTAATCTTTGATGTTAGTATTTTTTTATTGAGTTACTATTTGATGTTACTATTTTTTTTATTGAGTGTGTTACTATTTAATATATATATATATATATGTGTGTGTGTGTGTGTGTGTTACTGTTTGATGTTACTATTTTTTTGTTGAGTGTGTTACTGTTTGATGATATTATTTTTTTATTGAGCTTGTTACTATTTTTTTGTTGACTGTGTTACTGTTTAATGTTATTTATGTGTGTGTGTGTATATGAAATTTCAAAATTTAAATGATACATAAATATCAAAAGGAATCTTGAAAGTCTTACATTCTAATATTTAGATATTGAAAATATAAAAGTTGTCAATTAGCTATGCACTATTTATGGTGGGGGTAAAAGGACTTTTATGAATTTTTTTAAGCAAATGTACTTCTATCCCAATTATTTTAAAAAGTGTACTTTTATCCTATTAAGTTTTTAGGGAGGTACCGGCCTCTCTAAGCAAAATAGTAATAATAAAAAGAAAGAAAAGAAAGAGTTAAAGAGCACCTTAAATATAGGTATTGTGCTTATTATTTTGGTCTTACCCTATAGTTAAATTATGACATAGAACTCATAACCTACAGAATAGGGCTGGTAGAAGAATTTGTCTATTTAAGTTGAGTGCGCAGAGTATTGGGGTTAAATTGGAAATATTAAAAAAAAGTCTAAGCAGTTGTGAAGTGAAAATACCTTAATTAGTTTTTAGACATTAATCAAAGTTGGACTAACTTTGTTGGCATAAATATTGCTCTTTACTATGGCATGTGGGCTTTATGCTTTTATATTAATCCTCCTTTTGGCACTCTTAGAATGCCTCTTGATTATGGATCCTCAACTTCTACAAGCTCCAGCTTTATTAGGCAAGATTACTATTTAGGGGGTATAGGATCATGCGCCTGTGCAGTAACCTCGCCCCGATTTTGTGTTAATGTTTTCTTTTTTGAGAAAAACAGTTGAGGAAAAGTTTTTCTGCACATGTACTTCAGATACATTTTTTTCTGCATTTCAGGTTGCTGATTGAAAATCCAGTTCAAAGATTAGGTGCTACAGGGGCTGGAGAGGTAAACATTTCTCAACCTGTGATCAACACATATATTCACCTAATTATGACAAGAACTTAGAAGAACTGTAATTTATTTCCTTGGCAGGTCAAGAGACATCCATTCTTTAGGGGTATCAATTGGGACTCGCTTGCAAGGCAGAAGGTTGTCTTTTCTTTTCTTCTTCTTTGTCTTCTTTTTCGATTTCCGTTTCTTATTGCTTCGTTTCCCCAGCAGTTTACAACTAATAGCTGATAACTTTGTAATACTCTCAATATTCCCCTCATTGTCTGAAGGCCACATTCATACCCTCGGCTGAAGCAATTGACACTAGTTATTTCATGAGCCGGTACATTTGGAATCCTGAAAATGAAAATGTCCATGGAGGTAGTGACTTTGAGGACATGACTGATACATGCAGTGCTTCATGCAGCAGCAGTTCATACAGCAACGTACATGATGAAGATGTAAGTATTCATTTTTTGCATGATGATTTGTGAATCTCTCTGCTCATAAGGTTGTTATTGTTGTTGAAGACATCGAACACAAACCAATTGGCACTAGGTTGAGAGGCCCCTCAACCATATAACAACTTGGGGTGGCTCTAATTTTTCAATGTGTGATAATCCCTCTTCATACCCTCCCTTATGCACGACTCAGGCTTGCTCACCGTATAATAAATGGAACTTAATATGATGGGTTAGAGATTTGGCCCGCTAAGCACCCAAGTCCCAGCTACGATACCACATTAAAAGCATCCAATCAAAAACCAATTAGTAATGGGTGGAGAGGCCCCTCAATCCTATAATCAAACCTTGGGTGACCTTAATATTTCGTTGTGATAGAAAATCTCTCTTTGCAATTATGACATACTAATATCCGTGTTTCATCTAAGATAAGTAGAACTGGGGAAATTTAGAGGCGAGGTATGAAAATTTGCAATGTAACTAGATTTGATGGAGAAAAGAAATGTGACAGTGTTTATCCTGAATTTTAAAAACACATCCTGTGGTCTAAGTAACGCGTGTACCAACCCAACCATATTGGACTTGGTGATATGGTCTAGGATCTGAAACCTCCCACATTCATAAGACCCAAACTGAGATAGTGGTCAAATTTTTTTCCTTCTAAGTGAAGGAAATATATACTTGGATATGCCTACTATTGGGTTGTAGGCCTGGTGATGTCCATTTGTTCCCTCAACTTTATCGAGTGTCCCTGTTGTTGAGGCACCATTCTTGCCCCTCCTTACAAGGAAGAAAAAGCTAAAATACAAAGAAGTGTCGTTCTATTTCAGTTTTATCCACCGACAGCACTACACTTATTATGATTCTAATTGGAGTATTCCTGGGAAGCAGGGAGATGAATGCAATAATTTGGCAGACTTCAGCGGTCCCACCCTTGATGTGAAATACTCTTTTAGTAATTTCTCATTTAAGGTAAGTCTTTCTAGATTATTTCTGTTACAATTGGAGCACAATCACATACCTGAAATGATTTTGCTTCCCTTGCATCATTCCTTCTGACCTAAAATTTTTTGGGATGGGGGGTGGGGAATGTTAGTTGCGAGATTATTCCAAAATTAGAACTTACTTTCAAAATGAATGACAAACTTAGAACTATTTCATTTTGTTGTGCTGCCCAAATTCATCATTTGAATTCAGGATTTGTGACATATTCCATTTCCCTTTATGCATTTTTCCTTTGTATTCAGAACTTGTCTCAGCTGGCTTCTATCAATTATGATATGGTTGTGAAGAGTGCTAGAGAATCATTAGAAGCCTCCAAACCATCTGTTCCATAACAGGTAATTCTGTGGTTGCTTCAGCGAATCTTTCTTTCCTCGCTGCTTAGTCTCTGCCTTTTATGTCTCCTATTTGGTTAGTGACCATGAGTACAAGACCCGAACTAAAAATGGTGAAAGAGGCTCAGGGGCTCTGATCAGGCCTTCATTTCGAAGTTAGCCATCATTTTTAGTGAGAAAATGATGGGATCATCCTTAGGAAAGCTCTGGGTCCATTGATTATTTCAGATTTGAAACTGAAGGACCATTGAAGCTGGTATAGTGGTGCACCTTCAGTCTTTTACAAAGAGAAAACGTCATTTAGATGCGTTACTTTAGGTGCATTCGTGATTTCAAGCGCAATGTATATACATGTCTTTATGATTTCACTACAGTTTACGGGAGCTCGTAAATGAAAACTTTGAAGTTCTATTGGTGAAAGTTCTTGAAGTTGTTTTGTGTTTCTTTGCTCAAATTAGACTCAGGCTTGTCCTATTTTAATGAAATAAACTCGAGTTTGCACTCATGTGCAAGATCAAGTTCGGTTCAATTTCAGACAAGTACCACATCATTTTATATAATATTAGCAAATTATCATGTAATATTATAGTGGTAATCTCGTGTGATGTACGAAATTTGCACACATCCCTTCCCTTTCTTTTTTTAATTGTCATCATGATTTGACAAATTAGATATAAAATTATAAAAAATTTGGGTGATAAAAGAATTATGAGAAGTCAAGGTGGTAAAATTATGTTTTTTACAAAATTTAAATTAGTGAATAATTTTTTTTAAAAAATTTAAATGAATGGTAGTTAATTAGTGGGATAGAGAGGTAGTTACATGAGACACGTGTTAGAATATAATGTAATCGGTTAAAACTATATGTAAAAATTAAATAATTAAAAATTCTAAGAAAAAAGAAATGTGAAAATGAAGACTTCTGAATCCATCCCCTACCTAATTTGATTCAATAATTATTTATCATATAAGCTATTATATTATTTAGTTTTTACGTTCATCATTTTTTTTTATCAATCTAATAATACATTTTTTAAAAATAAAATGAAATTCCAAAGAGTAACTAAATAGAGACAAAGATGAATTTTAAACTCCGACATTCTGAATTCGAAATTTAACAACTCTATTTTTTAGTCTCGGGTTTTTTTTTGACATAAATGACTTATTTTTAATTAAATGACTCGGACACTTCTCACCATAACGATTTGGTTACCAACGACCCTTTAGTTCAATGATACTCTTTATTTTGTGAAAATTTTGTTTTCTTCGGTTCAAGAGTTTAAGTATCATTTTCCCTCCCCTCCCCCCCCCCCCCAAAAAAAAAATTTTTAAAAAAAAAACAAAAAACAGTAATGAGTTGGTGGAGTTTTTTTTTTCTTCATATTCTTATTGTGTGTCTAACATTAAATATTGTAATGTGTAATATTGTAATGTGTAAGTGTCTTGTTTTGATATGTACCCTGTGTCGTCTCCAACACCAATGGCCATCGCCATACAATCTCCATGCCTCTACAGATGTCCATTATACACCGCCCTCTACTCTCTGGAAAATAATAAGAACAGGAAGAGACTAAAACAACGAAAACAAAAGCAAATTCATCAAAACCCAAAACCCAAAATCTCAATTCCAAAACCATCTCCTACCCCACTTCTCATTATCCAGAAACCCCAATCCCAAACAAAACTCCAAGCTCTTGACGACATTGTCACCAACCTCGAAGCCTCTGTGAAAAATCGCATCCAAATCGATACCCAAATCTTCTCTTCCCTTCTTGAAGCATGCTTTCGTTTACAATCCATTGATCACGGTATTCGAATTCACCGCCTTGTACCGGATAAGCTTGTACGTAAAAATTTGGGTATTTCATCGAAGCTCCTTAGATTATATGCATCTAATGGCTACATGGAAGAAGCCCACCAATTGTTTGATGAAATGGCTAATCGGAATGGTTCTGCTTTTCCATGGAATTCACTTGTGTCTGGGTATGCGGAACTGGGTTTATATGAGGATGCGTTGGCCATTTACTTTCAAATGGAAGAAGAAGGTGTTGACCCGGATCAGTTCACGTTTCCTCGCGTGTTGAAAGCTTGTGGGGGAGTTGGAATGGTTCAAATTGGCGAGGAAGTTCATCGTCATGTGGTTCGTTATGGCTTTGGGAATGATGGGTTTGTTCTTAATGCACTAGTTGATATGTACGCCAAGTGTGGTGATATTGTTATGGCTCGAAAGGTCTTCAATGAGATTGCTTGTAAGGACTTGGTTTCTTGGAATTCAATGCTTACTGGGTACATCAGACATGAACTGTTAATGGAGGCATTGGATCTCTTCCGGAGGATGATGCTTGATGGACATGAGCCTGACTCAGTTGCCATTTCTTCTATTCTGACTGGCTTGTCTTCTCTGAAACTTGGAGCTGAAATTCATGGATGGGTTCTTCGTCGAGGAATTGAATGGAATATGTCCATTGCCAATTCTCTGATGGCTATGTACTCCAATCATGGTAAGTTGGATCGAGCGAGTTGGTTGTTTGATCACATGCCTGAACGGGACGTGGTTTCATGGAATTCTATAATTTCAGCTCACAGTAAGGATCCAAAAGTTCTATCATACTTCCAGCGTATGGAGAGCGATGGTTCGTTGCCCGATGGCATCACATTCGTGTCATTGTTGTCAGCCTGTGCTCATTTAGGTATGGTGAAGGATGGAGAGAGATTGTTTTCCATGATGACAGAGAAGTATGGGACCAGTCCGATCATGGAACACTATGCCTGTCTGGTGAATCTTTACGGTAGAGCAGGATTGATCAATGAGGCATTCGACATTGTAGTGAATAGAATGGAGTATGAGGCTGGTCCGAGTGTGTGGGGGGCATTGCTATATGCTTGTTACATTCATGGCAATGTGGATATAGGAGAGACTGCTGCAAAGATTCTTTTTGAGTTGGAACCTGATAATGAGCATAATTTTGAGCTTTTGATGAAAATTTACTGGAATGCGGGGCGTTTGGAGGATGCAGAGAGAGTGAGATCAATGATGGTGGAGAGAGGGTTGGACTCGTAGAGTCATAGAAAATCATGCTTTTTACGTCCCAAATATGGTTATCCAATCCATCACGACGACGCATTGCTTGTTGTAAAGCCCAAGTCCAAGTGCCATGAAATCGGGAGCCTATGGGAAGAGACTTTTTTCCTATATGATAATCAAAGGGAGTGAGAAAGCTACTGTAATTCTTTTGAAAAGCCCGGTTCTCTTTGTCTTCAAGCTTTCATTCCTCAATCCACTGATTCATTCCTTCATATATCTCCCCACCAATAGATAGAGACAAATGGAAATAATCGAACCACGTCTACAAAATGCCAGTACCAAGGAGCTACTTCAAAGCCACCTTCAACCGAAATCTGGAGCCAAATGCCATAGAATCCATCCACGTACGGTTGTAGGGTTGCTTTTTTTTTTTTTTAAAAAAAGAAGCAAATATCATGTATAGATACAAAATTAGGAGAGCAATGAAGTATTTTAATGAAGATATCACTTTATAGAATTTATGTTATCCTTGGGTATTTTTTCGGATAACTGTAAATCGTCCTAACCACGTGTTATTTGGACTATTACTAGTTGTAGATATATATAAGCAATGGTAAATCATGTGCATTGTATAAATCAAGACTCACTTAGGAGAATCAAACTCAGAATCTCGAGCCAATGACATATGAAATCTTATCCTAACCCTAAAGGCTTGTGTCCTTATATCTTGAGGGCCAATCTTCCACAGTTGATATCTATTTCTGTAGAAGAGGGAATATTAAAAGTACAAAAGAAGTCAAAGCCAAGATATGTATTTGCTGCATAAGTTTATGGGGATTACCTGCAAATTTTACAAGAAGAAAGCACATGTAGTTTGGAGAAAGGCTTCAGAGACCATGCTGAGCTTCAAATAAAACCACCTTGAAACATTCTTGATCAAAGATGATGGGGCTAATCTCATAATAATGGTGTATTGAGCATTCTTGATTATCACCATTATTTATGATTTGTTGACATATCCACTTTTACATGACGGGCTAATCTCGCTTTACACCTCGAAAAATACTTTGATTCTTAATTTGTATCCTTAAATATTAAAAAATTTATGCTCTTAATTTTATGAATTGGTAGTAATGTGAACTTTACTCCGACCACGTTCATTTTTTCGTCATAAATTGAAGCACGTGAATTACAAGTGCTTCGAACATGAGTTTATGTATAAATTCACATATTATTGACATTTTAAGTAACTTATACATGATAGGGTTACTTTATATCTGATTAATAAAACAATATTTTTATTACATAAAACGGTTATAAATTAATCATAGATGAGGATCTACAGTGATGAACATACCTTATCCACATATTCAAAACACTGACACTTCGCGTGTTTTTATTTATGACGAAAAATTGAACTACATTTTAGGTCAGGTCCACATTATTATCAATTTAGATCATTGACGGTATAAATTGAGATTTTAATATTTGACAGTGCAAATTTAAAATAAAAAAATCTTTTAAGGTACAAAATAAAATTAGCCATATACAATAGAATTTACTTTAAATTCACGATAGATGATTTATAAACAAAGGCAGAGAGAGTGTCAGTCCCCTCCAACTACCAAGTTTTTTGAGTTAAGAACTCAAAAATTAATAAGTAAAATCTAATAGGCTTAGATGGCATATCAATGGCAAGCAATATATCAGCTGCCTTAAATATGGAACATTAAGAATAATTCGTACTTAAATGTATCGGACAATTTGAATGATTTTGAAAAAGATATTGGTGGTTGTTAGGGCTGTTAATCGAACGAACCCGAGTCAAACTTAAAAAACTTGTTTCTTAATCGAGTTTGAAAATTGTTCAAGTTCGGTTCGTTTCAGCTCGTTTAAAAAATGAGTTGAGCCTGAACAAGTCAAAAACAAGTCGAGTCCGAATATATGCACAAAAACGAGTCAAACTTGTCGAGTTTGAGCTAAGCTTGTGGGAGTTATTTTTTAAACGAGCCTAAAAACTTGTTCAAGTTCAGACTCGTTTAGAAAACGAACCGAGTCTGAACGAGTCGAATCCAAATCGAACTCAAATCAAGTTTAAGTAGTTTACTTTGATTAACAGCCCTAGTGACTGTTGAATAAGTCCATTCGAAATTGTCAGTTAAATTTATTGAAACTTGTCTAATTTTATATTATAAATTATAATTTTTTTGTTTAATTAATGCAGTTGTTCGATAATTATCATTCATCGACAATAATTGCCCGGCATGTGATAAATGCATTTTTAAATTAATATTTTTTCTGTGAATTAGATGTCCTTCCTGTTGATTTAGGGAGCAATGCCGTACAAATAATTTAATATGTATTTATTAATTTATTCATTAAAAGTGACCTTTTTTTATTTTATTGATTTTTATCACTGAATTATTTTTTTAATAAATACATATCATCTAATTCAAAGGCATGATAAATTGGGTATCCTTGTCTTACTCTAAAGTAACCACTTATCAATTGATGAATTCGATTATACGAAAATGAATTAATATTTTTCACTGATAAGTTGAATTCGAATTTAATATCATATATTTCATGAATTCGAATTTAGATATAGTTATTTTTGATTAGATTATGAATCGATTCAAATTATTTATATATTTATATATAAATATTAAGAAAATTAAGTGATTATTTGAAGAAATTTAGATAAAATTTAGGTATAATTTGTTAAAATTTAGTTAATTAAGTTATTTTAATCGTATCAAATTTCTGAATCGATAACAGATTCGAATATGAATCACAAAAATAAAATCCAACAGATTGTCGGATCAGATTTTTGAAATCGAATTCTGATTCAGATCAACCTAAACCCAATCCATTGACAAACTTACATATTGGTGACTTCTTTCGTAAACCCTACAAACCATCGTAAAAAGAGCTGTGATTTAATTAACACCTCAATCTTTTTATCACTTCACGGACATGGTGATTCAATTTCTACATTCCATGGCAAATTTTACAATATTCTTTTGACATTAATACGGGATATCGCAATTCAATAATAAGATATCGTGTATACATGACATACTTTGTATATACTTTTATAAAATAATTAAATTTGCTGTCACAATTGGTGCTCTGTGTTCAATTCAAACTCAACTACATTCACGCAACAATACACTTAATTAAATGCATTAATGCCACACTCCTAAAGTGTGATATATTTTTGAAACTTCCAAGAGATCAATGTCACACTCCTAGCATGTTGATCAACAAGAAGACAAGAGGGTGAGCAATTGGCTTGTATGACAGCAGGTTGCTTGCAGGCCTTAAATTGTAGAGGGCCCTGACAATGGAGACAGCTCTTGCATGTTGCATAGGGGTGGTTTAGCGGCCGACTCTGTCATCCGCTAATTTAGAGATTTTAAGTTCAACACTTCTTATATTCTTCAATGATCAACAATTTTGGTTTTTCAAGGGATATATTTTAAATTCGCTCGAGTTATAATGATTAGTATTTGAATTCGAGAGAATAATCAATTCAAATCTGAATACCCTGTAATAAAAAAAAAAGAGGAAGAAATGAAGTAGCGTGTGGAATCTACTTACTTCTTATATATCAAAATTGGATACATATAAAGTAATGTAATAAGAAACACCAAATTTATGAAAATGTATGATTTCCAATTAAGCTCAATTTTACGCCATATTTTTCGACCCAAGGATGGTAGAGATATCGTGCACTGGATTGATGTTTATATTTTATTTTATTTTTAAGTGTTCAACCTTGTAAAATCAACAAAAATTTAATTGGGTAAAAACAATAAAGCAACAAAATATCTAGTTATATGTAATCGTAGATTAATTCTGTTTTTTCTTTTGATAGTATAATAACCTACTATTCACGAATCATCGAACCTCGGATTCGTGAATGGTGATCAGTAGTCGGAATAAATACATCATTTTTCACCTCAAGAACTCTTTGTTCTAATCCAAAGAATCTCGAAAGATACATCTCCAAAAAATTCGTTTGGTCTTGTCACTTGGAATTGACATAGAATAGTAGTCGGAATACATGATTTTTCGCTTCGAAAACTCTTTGCTCTTATCCAAAAAATCGAAAAAGATATATCTTGAGATTTTTTTTTTATCAACAATTTAATCACTTTCTCTAGTAGAATCAAGGTCAGAAAGAGATTATATATTAACATACACGATCAAAATTATCCGATATAAAATTGTGCAGTCTCACACCCCAGAATTATTACCATACCGGAGCCCCACAGTCCCGAGAAATTCTTTTCAAAAAAATTTACTGTTAAAGTGGAGTGCTTTGATGGATAAGATCATGAAAAAAGCATCGATTCCCACAACTTTTACAATGTTATAAGAGTCTTGGTCCATAATCCCACTACTTTAATCACATAAGGTACGGATGCTTTTACGTTAAAGCCATGATTTGCGTTTTTATTTACATATTGAGACCCCCCCCCCATATGCGTTATTTTTCAGGGTCCCGCATTAGTCAGCCATGGGGCCCCTGACAACCATACTGAGGACTTGGATTCACACTCGGACCCATCCACATTTAATCACACTGAATTTGGTGGGTATGAGTCGGTATCGGTGTCGGCATCGGTATTAATCGTAAAACGTCAAAAATGTTTTAGTCAATAAATCAATATAAAATTAATAAATTAGAATTAATTGTTTCTTGATATAAATTTATAAATAATATGATCCGTTAATATGAATAATAAATAAATTTAATTAATATCAAATACAAATAACACAAAATTAACACATTTAAGTTGTATTATAAGAATAAAAT
>CM042201.1:19113220-19126891 GCA_023539305.1 Ilex asprella | reverse complement strand
AGGGCTATATTGAATTAAGTCGATGATCATTATATCCCTACCAACTGTTAGTTTGCCGTTAAAAATTATATGGATTAATTACACTTAGACTTCTTTATATTTGTCATTTAATCACATAGACCCCTCCCACATTTGAAATATTACAACTACATCCCTTTAGAATCCAAATATGAGTAAAAATGTTCCTCCAATTGGACATCCAAATAATTCTCTTTAAGTGATGTATTATATTATATATAAAAAATATTATATAAATACCTATATTATATTGAACATTCAAATAGTAAGCTTAATTTTAAACTTTAAAGTATAATGAGCCCACAAAATAAAAGGTAGTATGAAAATGATAATTTTTTATTAGGATAAAATCATATTTTTAATAGTTATATTAACATATATCAACGACAAGAGGTTATGTGCTACACATATATAAATATTAGGAGGTGTAAGAATAATATTCTAAATGTGAGCTGATCCAAATGATTAAGTGACAAAAATGAGAAAATTTAGGTATGATTTATCCATTTAATTTTAAACGACAAGCTAATGACTACTAATTTATGCAATGATACAAATTGCTATCTTTGTGGGTAGAAATTAAGAATTTTAATTTTTGAGGGTACAAATTAAAATTCGAACAATCTTTCAAAATATAATTTATGATTAATCCAAAAAATTTTAAATTAATTTTTTAAATCTATTTAACATTTTCCAAATACTAGTGGTGTCGGCGAGCTTGCCATAAAAACCTAGCTTCCGCATCCCTATTAGCGAAAAAATATTCATTACAACGGTGATATCATGTGGCAAAGAGATGTGGTATCACCAACTAATAATACTAAAACAAATAAGCACATAGAGCCCACAAAAATTAATAACTAACCTGCCATGTAAGTAAATAACTTTCCACCCTCCTGCTATGTAAGTTGAAGTGGGATTCACCTTTTCCATTTAGAGTTTTATTATTGATTAGTGATACCATGTCATCAATTGTGATATCACCGTGTATTCAATATTTACTCCATATTAGCATGGTCTTGAAGTTATGTGCTTCATCCTTCCAAAACTCCCAAGACATCTCTCTCTCTCTCTCTCACACACACACACACATATATATATATATCTATCTGTGTGTGTGTATTGTGTGTAGTCGCAGTTATATATCCGTGTAACAAGGATCTCATGATCTAAACAGTACTATTGAGTAAAGACACAGAAAAATATTTAACTGCATGTGTCACTCCTCATATTTTAATGCAAGTCAATTGTCTGTCGATTAATTACCCCATCTCTTTCTCTTCTTGCTTATAAAGAGAAACCCTAGCTAGTAGAAACATGTTATCATCTTCTTATTGATACGACAAAACCAGATCATAGAAAGAAGAAGAGATAAGAAAGTAATTACAGTGATGGCGTTCAAGCTCATTTTATTCTTGATAGACATATCTTTCTGTTTCTTCTTCTCCAATGCCCAACCACAACATCAAAACAGTGACATAGACTGGTGGTGCAGCGCCACTCCCCACCCTGAGCCCTGCAAGTACTTCATGTCCGGTGGTCCTCACCATTTCAAACCGAGACACAAATCCGATTTCAGAACCATGACGGTGCAAGTCGCCATGGAGAAAGCCCTTAATCTCCCATGCCATGCAAATCAGCTCCGACCACATTGCCGGACCAGGAGAAGAAAGAGGGCATGGGCGGACTGTTACAAACTGTTCGACGACACCATTCTCCAACTTAACCGAACCCTTCAAGGCCTTCAAACCAACACGAGTTCTGGGTTCGATGCTCAAACATGGCTTAGTACCGCCCTTACAAATCTTGAAACTTGCCGATCAAGCTCCGTTGAGCTTAATGTCTCGAAGTTCATATCACCTTTAGTATCAACCAACGTTTCAGAGCTCATAAGCAACTGTTTGGCCGTTAATGGAGTTCTGATACCGGAAAACAGCTATACCGATGGTTTTCCTAGCTGGGTCACCGCCGGTGATCGGAAGCTGCTTCAAGCGTCAACAATGGCACCCAGTGCAAATGTTGTAGTAGCGGCAGATGGGTCAGGCAGTTTCACATCGATTCAAGCGGCTATAAATTATGCAGTGTCGAAGAGGGTTGGAAATGGGAGGATTATCGTTTATGTGAAAAGAGGCGTTTATACGGAGAATATTGAAATAAGCAACAACATGAATAAGATCATGCTGATTGGTGATGGCTTGAGATATACCATAATCACCGGCAGCCGGAGTGTCGCCGGAGGATACACAACCTATAGCTGTGCAACTGTTGGTGAGTGATCTCTCTCTCTAGCTCTAATATGATTTTAGAACAAATTAACCTAGACCAACTAAACTATGCTCCTAGTTCCACATTGGCTTCTAAATTATCCATTTTTTTACAACATCTTAAGCTATTGATTTGAGTTTGTGATCACCCCAACTGTTAACTTTTGTCTAATTTTTTACGACCACTCGGTTCGTTGGTTGAGCATAACCAGGTAATTGAGAGGTATTAAATTCAATACTTTTTCACACTTTCTAACTAACTATCCTGATATTTTTAAAGATATGCTCTAATCCAACTTAAGTTACGGTGGTCGATCGCTGAACTCAAGTGAATAGTCAGCATAAGTTTGGACACCTGATATAAAAAAAACACACACAAAAAAAAAATGCTTGAAGAAGCAACATGTAATGAGAGACATAGATCAGTGGGTTGAAGTATGATTTGCTCTATGATTTTATTATCAAATTATCATGTGTTAGTGTTATTGCCACAACTGTTTTTTTTTTACTGTTTTTCATGTGCAACCATTTAATGAACTACGTGGGTCTGATTGAAGCATTTACGAACATTTGTGTATAAACAAAGTTTAGGATCAAGAACTGCTGGCGGACCAAAACTTAAGGAATAAAGTCAACTATTTAACAATTATTTTTATATTATTAATAAATAATATACAAATTATTTTTAGAAGCAAATGTAGTTTCATGGTTAAGAAGCTTCAGCCCCCCCAATTATGTCTCGACACTGGGCCGGCATAGTCCCACCCCACCCACCAGGCAACGGGCCATGCTATGTATTTAAGTAATGTGATTAAAAAAATTTTAATTTCATATTTTTTATTTGTTTTGCCAAACCTTGTCGGTGTATGAGCCCGATACATGTGGCAGGCCAAAAATTACAGCCCGCGACCCTGCCCATGGGCTGATTGGATGGCTCTAGGTCACCAAGTGACGGACTAGGTCCATGGGCCACTAGATTATCGACCCAAGCCAAATGCCATGGGCCATATGCCGAGGGCATACCACCTTCAACCCAACAACAAGTTTAAGGGAACTAAAGTTTTTTAATTATATGTTGCTTAGGGGTCGATGGCATTGGATTCATTGCTCGTGGCATTACATTTCGGAACACCGCCGGTCCACAAAATGGTCAAGCAGTGGCACTCCGATCAGCGTCAGATCTCTCAGTCTTTTATTCCTGTGGCTTCGAAGGATATCAAGACACACTCTTCGTCCTTGCTCAACGACAATTCTATAAATCATGTTACATCTATGGTACCATTGACTTTATTTTCGGTAACGCAGCTGTGGTTTTTCAAAACTGCGTCATTTTGGTAAGAAAGCCTCTATGGGGCCAAGTAAATGTAATTACAGCCCAAGGTCGGGTCGATCCATTTCAAAACACCGGAATTTCAATCCATAATTCCCGAGTCACTCCTGCACCGGACTTATTGCCGGTGGCTCATTTGTACAACACGTACTTGGGACGTCCCTGGATG
This sequence comes from Ilex asprella, assembly GCA_023539305.1. Lineage (NCBI taxonomy): Eukaryota > Viridiplantae > Streptophyta > Magnoliopsida > Aquifoliales > Aquifoliaceae > Ilex > Ilex asprella. Next base: position 19,123,110 of record CM042201.1, on the reverse strand, counting down.
CAATACTCTACGACAGTTTATCTTAAAACTTATTTTGATGGTATAGTGAATTCAGCAGGTTGGTTGCCATGGGAAAATACCAATTTTGCTTTCGACACTTTGTACTATGGAGAATACATGAACTACGGGCCGGGCTCTTCGACCCAATACAGAGTGAATTGGCGTGGTTATCATGTTATAAGGAGCACGAAGACAGCGTCACGGTTCACGGTTGCCAGTTTTATCGCCGGTGGGGCTTGGTTGCCAGCCACAGGCGTGCCATTCACAGCAGGGCTGTAATCTTGTTTCATTTAATTGTGTTTTGTACATTTCATTTCACTACGATGAAATTTATAAAGATTGGCCCGTTGTTTGTTATTCCGCACAAGGACATCCTGCCTAATTCATTAGTTCTTTCAATCTTTGGCGATAGTAAATCAGCAAACATGAATTAAAGTGGAACCCATTATAAAAATGTGGATCCGATCCACCAGAGCAGATAGTCAGTCATAAAAGTTGGGTCTAATTAAAATGGTATTAAAACTGGGTTAAATCAGCATGAGTTGTAGTTTTGATACACAAAGAATGATGGAATGGAGGACTAAAAATCACCTACTGTCAGCAAATACCTGCCAAACTAGTACTAAAAGGACTGCTCTAGTGATCAATTCCGCAACTAAAATGATAAAACAATGTAACAAGCAACTCCAGCAAATCTGACCAGATATCACTGCTACCGCGAAAGCCAAAACCCGTGACCACTGCAAAAGATTGCAATTCTTCTCATCACTTGGCGGTAAGGCTCATTGTAAATTGGAAATGGCAACACAGAATATCATCAGCAGTGTACAATACAGCTTTATATATCCACCCATGGCTGATGCTGATGAAGAAGAAATTTTCTCGGGCCTGAAATACAAACCAAATGTCAAGGGACAGGTAAATAAATGTGTGTGTGTGAGAGAGGGGGGGGGGGGAGAGAGAGAGAGAGAGAGTTGTTGTTTTACTTCTGCAAGTTGGCGAGGGCACCACAGAAAAGAGCATTATCAGGTACAGGCAATTCTGTTTTGTTGTCAGTATCGCGAGGATTGACAATTCGCATGTATGTTTCTTGGCCTAGATACCATCTGTCGAGGTTTTCTGCTCTAAGATTCCACACTCCAACGTTGTCGAGAGAGACCATGATTGCTGTCCAACCACCAGAGAAAACCTTGACACAAGAAAAAAGAGTAAATCATTGAAAGATAAAATGTGCATTTCATGGTTTGATCCTTAAAAAAAAAAATTGGCTGTATAAGGCTGTCTAAGGTCTACATCTGACACCAATCGGGAAGCATAATTCCAGAACGTGTTATGTAAGCCAGAAAGCAAATAAATCAGTTAGTCTTAAGATCATAATAAACATTCTAAACTCCAACAATCCTTTTACGCAGAAGACACAAGCCTAAGTTTTCCTTGTCCTTTGAAGGCTAATCACGAGAAATATATAAAGAAGCTCCCTAGGAACAAACCTGCGTAGTGCAGCGAGATATTGCATCCCACTTATTATATGAACCCCTACTGTTTTCTGTCCATTCCCCATTACCTAGCCTGCAATATAATAATCACTTTATCAAAAAGCAAAAACCGCAATTGAGATTTAATTGCACAGGATATTTGAGATAAGAACAATACCCAACCACAAAAAACGAATAACCATCCATGTGGAAGCTCTGCACTACACTGTCGTTGTTTTGCAATATGACTTCTATAAATCCCTTGTACGTTGTGTTAATAATGGATCTGTCCACCAGGGGTGTTCTGTTCATTGGCATGTCTGGGAAGTCAAGCTTGTAAGCACCCTTCACGTTAAATAAATCCGCAAGCCTAATTGGAGTATCAGGGTTAACAAAAGAAATCCCGTTAAATGTAGCTCGGAGTTTCCCATCAATAATCTGGGGTGGAACACTCTTTAACACATAAACATCAGTCACATTGATTGAACCATAATGAAAAGAACCCTGTGGATTGGGACGAGCTCCAGCTGCTGTCGTATTTTGCCTGATCAGATTGAATATGGGGAACACTTTAATCAAAATATACCATAACTAATTATGATAAGAATCTAAAGGAAGAATGTCAAAAGGAGAAAGAAAACGATGCAGGGAAATTTGAAAGTGGCAGCATTCTAGTATTGAGCAAGAAATTCGGATTTCATCATTAAATAACAGTGGAAGTCATAAGTTATAACTAAGTCGACAATTCTAAACTTCTGAAAAAGAATACACAAATATTGACTACAAGGTTATCCAAGAGGCCAGAGCATCGCATGTATTGTGATTTTTGTGAAAGAAAAATGCAGTTCTTCATCTCTAGGCTATTTTTCTTAATAGTGAATTCCCCTCTCCTAGGAAAGATTAGGAAACAACTATTAGCCCTCAATCTAACATTTACTTCTCATCATTTAACTGCCATTCCAATACCTCTCTCTCTGACAAGGTCTGCTTTTTGTCCAATTAATTGTTATATGTCGATTTTTAGACATGTTCATCTCTCTTCTTTTTGAAAGAAATTGGAAAGTATTTGTAGTTACAAATATAAACTCTAAGGACCCCTTAGATTTCATACTAGGAAACCCTTGGATTACAGTCTAATTAAATTAATTAGCAATTTTGTCATCAAACTTAAAAAAAAAAAGGAAAAGAAAAAACTTCGATGCACTGCCAAGATCTATGGTTGGGATACATAGAAACTACCTTTGTAACAATACATGTATAAGTTGATTACAAGCAACACATATTAACAGACTTCAAAGGAACGTGGGAACAAACCTGATGGACATTGCTTGGTTCAATGCAAATGATATGTCATAAACATCGTTTGGAGAGTCAGGGAGAGGGCCAGATGCCTTTCCTTGGGAATTGGAATAGTGCAAGATAGCAACACCAGTTACTTGTTGCCACAATGTTTGGTTCACAAACCTAGGACTTGCTACAATGTAGTAATCACTACTTGCATTCTGATCCATGGTAACAAGAAAAGAGTAAGACTGCCCAACATGGATATCTAAGCTCGTATAATTTTGTTGCGATGTGTAAAACCCCTCTGTTTCAGCCAGGAGCAAATTATGGTTCTGAATTCGGAAGTTCAAACAAGTTGAGACTCCAACATTGTGCACTCGAATTCGGTAAGTTTTCCCTGCAGTACATTACAGCAGCCAAGACAACTTAAAAAATTCAGGACTGCTCAAGGGGAAGAAATCCACTAACACAGGAACCCTTATAATGGAAACATGATTAGAAATGAAGTTAACCCGAGTTTAATTCAAAAATAGTTTGCCATCTTCCAGTGGTTTTGCTGATTAATCCCATACATCTTATCCCTGATGAGAGAACATACTTTATTTGTTTGTAAATACTCCAATTGAAACTTTAATGCCTCTTAACCAGTAATTGCACCTTCCTACTAAGTCACGAGTAATGAGCTTCCAGTCCAGGACTATACAGCAGCGACTAATCTGCTTAAATGGGAGCAAAACACTTTCATTGTTTAAATGGTCAGCATCTGTTGGATGAGTTATGGGCACAAAATAAATTTCTCACAGGGCATCTTAAAACAACATAAAAGTGAAATTGTCCATATCCAAACTGCAAAAGAATTAACCACCGCGAGTTTACTGAAAAGGAATCATGAACAAATCAACCAAAATGAAAAAATGAAGAGCGGCAGTCAGGTCATCATTTAAGGCTTGAAAATTAACTTTTAAGTTTTCCAAGAATACCACAGGAAAGGAAGTAGAAACAGATCAAATGCAATAATGACTCAACTATCAGTGTCTTGGATACAATACCTGGATCAACATTAATTGTTTCATAATCAATGCCATCTGAGACGAGTGTCGTGTTGTATCTGTAAGGACCCTTCCCATTAATGAGAACTCCATCTGGCATACCAAGGTCTTGTCCAGCATCGAGGGATGTCCTCAGTGCCTAAAATTTAATTGAAAACGTGCACTACATGTTACACGCAAAAAATAAAACCGCATTTAACATTCCAAACGTAACATCCACTAACCGTATGGTTTCGAGTATACCAGTCACCAATTATGATGACTATATCCCCATCAGGCATGCTGAAAGGCAGCGGGATGATGTCACGATTTGTGATGATGAAAGAACCAAAGCCACCACCTGCTCTCTGAAAGTTCAGTGATGGAAAGTAAAAGAAGCTACCAATCTGATCCTTAACCTGAAACTGATACGTCCAATTCCAATTTGGAGGGATTGGACAATTCGTGCCAAGCACACCATCTTGCCAAGAAGCGCGACGCATTTGGATTCCGGGCCTGTCCCAAAAAATTCCAAATCCCTCAAAAACCACTCTTGAAAACGAAAAGAAGAAGTAGAAAAACAAATATATAATTGGCACGTAAATAAATGAGACATTGAGAGTTTGAAACAAACCAAGTAATGAGTAGATTTTCGTCCAATTTGTTTTTCACATTTACCACGACATTGTCATTAGTGGTAACATTAATAGTAGGTCCTGGAAACTGCCCATTAACTGCTATGACCTGCAATAAGGATATAAAATTTAGAGTAACTATTAGCACAGTACTCTGCATTATGGACGGCGATGGACGAACGAAAATCAGGAAGCACAACCATCTCAAATTGAACTTCAAAAACCAACTCAACTACAACAATACTCAAACGTACTCGTCTGATTTAACACCATCCACAATATTAACAAAGATTACAGACATAAACTCTTAAAGAAATGACACATTTATTCAAAAAAAAAAAAAGAGAAATAAAAAGGAACTGCAAAATAAACAAAGAAAGAGAATCATCCACAAATGGAAACCCAACCTACTTCACCAACACACAAATAGACACTTTCTTATTCAACCTCATTATTCAACCTCATTTACGACACTAGCCACAGGACAACAACTTACTGCAAAAAAACTACAAAAAAAAAAAAAACCCCACAAAATCCACAAGTAGAAAAATCATTAATAATGACATATGTGCTCCTTCTCAGTGCTCAACCTACTCTTTGATTCACCTTTGTCTACACCATCAGCCATAAATTTTTCTTTTCCAAGAGTACCATCAAACAAAAACTACTGTCAGTAACATTAAGAAAAAATATAAAACGAGAGATTAATTAAACACTGCATTTGGATAACCTAATCCATTTCACCAATACCCTACCCCCAATTTCAGAATGCCATACAAAATACACTGTTTCAATAAAATACAAAGTAAACAAACTAATAAGTCGATAACCATCCACACACTATAACTCCAAATATACAGTCATCTATTAAAGTATGTTTGAGACCTTAATCTCGTCCACAAAAAACGAAACCCCACTTTCTAAACTCAAATTGCTTTCACAAAGTCAACAAAAATTAGTTACAAAAACGAAAAGGCAGCAAATACAAAAAACCCACATGTGAAAAGTAGGCCATAACTACTTATTTGGTAGATCCAGAGCTAAAAACTAAGAAACTATTACAATCATTGTGAAAAAAGCAAAAGCAAAACAAACCCACTTGCGAAAATGTACCCACACACACATACACAGAGAGAGAGAGAGAGAGAGAGAGAGAGAGAGGGACAGAGAGAGAGAAGGGACCTGTTGGGGAACACCAAGAGGAGAAGCAGTGATGTAAGAGACCTGTAAGTCGAAGTTGGCAGATGGGTCGTCGGCGAATGAGAGGTTCTTGAGATTAAAGAGCAAAACAATGCGAATGAGTATAGCAATGTGGATCAAAAGGGACCCCCCAAACGACGCCATGTCTCAGGAAAGTAGTGTTTGCGATTAACTACAAACTCAACGGCCGATGTAGACAGGTTTTAAGGGCCTTTTACATGGTCAATGTATATGGCTTTAGAGAGAGCGAGAGAGAGAGAGAGAGAGCTGCATTCCAGAGTGCGCTTCAGACTTCCTTGCAGAGAAAATATGGCGGTGTGCGGCGTAATGTGCGTTATGTGACTGGTAACGGCTTAAACTGGTTTCCATGGAATCTTTTTCCCATAATACGAATTTTTCAACCTTAGACCCAGCTGGCTAAGGTTTTTTTAGAAGTCCAATTTTATAATTTATTAAATTACATAAATAACATGTATGAGCTCCACTTTTAGCTAAAAAATTATTGGAGGAGTCAAACTAAAATCCAAACCCATTTTAATTTTGGGCCTTTTCTATTTTTTTTAATAAACATTTTGATTTTCCTAACACTTCTCTTATTGAAATAATTCAATAAAAGGAAATTAAATTTATCCTTATTATTATTTAGGAGATGTTTATTTTATACACGATTGAGAATCAAATTTTACCACTCATATGTAGGTTCCCCTCCTTCTTCATTTAAGGAATTAATTAAATCTATTTCTAAGCATAAAATGATATTTTTAACAATAAATCATGACCATTTTTAGGGTTGTTTATCCTAGTCGACCGATAAGAATTATGATATTTCATATATTTTAATCTTGCGCAAGAACAATTTCTTAGTCGATCCTACTTGATTGAGTGTAATATTTTGGCTGAATTCCGTCCAAAACAACCAACTCAAAATTCGGGTAAAATTGGAAAATTTGGAAAGATAATATTTTTCGACCAAATTTGTTAAAATAATTTATTTTTAAGTTAAAAAATATTATTTAAATTTAATTTATTAGTTTAATACATCATAATTAATTAATAATGATCTCAATTAATATTGAGACTAGGGGCCAATTCAATGACACTATTTATTGTGTCCATAAATTAAATCAATCAACAAATTAAATGAAAATAACATTACCAAAAATTCACACATTTTAGTAAAACTGGCTATGGCCGGTCATAAAATGCATGGAAAGAAACGTGAGAGTGGCAGCCAATCGTCAGTCAACGAGCAATTTGAGTTTGGTGCCACGGCGCTCCTCCGTTTCTTCTGCTCTCTAACGTTCATATTTCCCGGATCATTTGCTTCACACTAGGTCCCATTACAAAAATATATATATATCTATATAATAAAGTAGAACGAAGTTTGAATCTAAGACAAAGAGTGGTCCAGATCGTTTTTAAAAAAGACAAAGAGTGGTTCAGATCGCCCCAACATAAAAAACGGTTCAGATCTTCTCATAAATTTTGATCTACTGTGTACAATGATTGTCGAATTTTATTTTCCCGCCCACGAAGAAGTCTCTCTTCGTAAGACTCTGCACTCCTATCTCATGTACCGATATTCTATCTCTATCTCACGTCTCTCGCTCTCACTTCTGCCTCTCCCTCTCTCTCACGCCTCTCTCTCCCAATATATCACGTCTCTATCACAGAATCCATCTCAAATCTCACTCATGATCTAAGAGGGCATGCTTCATTCCTTGGGCAGAGGCATTCTCCGAAATTCATCGGCAAGGTACTCTCTTCTGCCAATCTCTTCCCCATCATTGCTCCTCACCTGCACCCATCACCTCCCATTTTTTCCTCTATGCCTCACCTGCACCCAGCCACATTCACGACGCCTCAAATCAACGAAAGACCCAAAGAACAACCAAATCACAAACCCTTCACAAAGCTCCTTAGGTTCTTCCTAATTGCATTATGTATCAAATTCCAGTTTGGTATGGAGTTTGCCTTTTCCTTTTTCTTTTTAACTAATCTTTGGCTTAATGATGGTGGTTTTGCAGAATAGTTCGGTTTTGATTTTGGAACTTTACGTCCCATGAAGTATGAACAAATAGCAGAGTTGCTTAGCGCAAGGTATTTCTTCTTCGATAGCTTTGTGGCTTGACCATTTTTGGTACTTTTCTTTGATAGTATGTGGGTTTGATGCCTTTTGTTGATTTTCTAATTTTTGATCCATCTGTTGCCAAGTGAGCTTTGATTTTGATGGGTTTTTCTTTGATTTCTTTCTATGGGTTTCTACTGGTTTCTTTCTATGGGTTTCTATTGGTTGCCAAGAAAAGGATGAGAGAAAACATTATGGAACTTGAAAGCTTAGATCTGATTTTTCAAATACTCCCCGTTAAAGAAATCAAAGAAATCAAACAACTCCTAAAGTGGGAGCACATAAGTCTAAAGGCACGGTTATTGGGCAATCAAGCCCTGCATCAAACAATGATTAACCATAGAATTGAGTTTATCTTAATAGCCTGCTGCCTCATAAATTGATTTTTTTTGTTTGATTCCATTTATTTTTTGGCGATTCTTGAGTGGATAGAGCGTTTAAATTGGTTCTCTGTGCTTAACTCTTCTTATTTACCAATTGCAACTACCTCATATTGGACAAAAATTCTTAAAGAGTTACAGTGGTACGACTGCCACCACCACCACTGGTTGCTTTGAGTTTGTGAATTTTTGTTGAAGAGGGTTATTGCCACCCAATTTACGAAATGCTGATACTGGGTGCCATCTTTCATATATGTGTCATCTTTGGAGCAAAACAAGGAAGATGAAGCAGTATCTTCATTTCATTAAATAATGTCGGCAACTTGAAAAAACATTCACTTTTCAACTTTGTACTGCATTTTCCCTCATGACCAGTGGCAATGGTGAATGATGTAATGTTTCCCCATGCATTTTCTTCCTCACTTGACTGTAATTTTTTTTCATTAGTTTGTTGTTTATATATTTTTTTTTGTAGTATCCTCTTTTTTATTACTCAGTCTATGAACGATAAAGAAGGTTAATTTGTCACTGTGTACGTTCTTTTCTTCGCTCCACCACAGGTTCACTTCTTTCTTCTTCTTCTTTTTTTTTGCTTAGTTATGCATGTTTTATTTACTTTATGATTTTTAGTTAATGTCACTGAGTTTCATGTAAGCAACTCTACATCAATTTGAAGAACTGAATTTACTATTTGAACGAAGTTAGAGTGATTATAATATGTGCTTCATTTGGATAACGAGTAATCATGGTGGATTTTTTTGGTTTTATTTTATTTATTTTTTTGGTTTGATTCCATTTGTTGATTGATTCTGATTCTCAAATTTTTCTTTCAATCATTATAAAACCTATGAATTCACAAACCCATTAATCAAGTTGTCAAAAAATAGAATTGGAAAGCAAAAAGTATGGAGAAAGTATAGAAAATTATGGAAAATTGCCTTTACAAGCATGGACTTGGTTGACCTATGCATTGTAGCAATCACAGTTTAGTTACATATGCTCAAATAATTTTTTATTTTTAGTTGATTTGGGTGGTTAAATGATAGTTGTTTGTATATTTTTTGTACTAAATTATAGAGAAAGTGAGATCAAGATGCTCTAAGCATCTTTTACACCCCCAATATACCAGTTGTGAAGGGAATTTAGTGCAATTAGTTTCTTTTGGTTTGGTGCAATTAGATTCTTTTGGTTTTGACCACTTTGGTGCAATTATACTATTTGGGCCCTTCTTTACGTACTATGGACTTCACAAGTAATTTATGGCATTGATGGTTTAATCTTAAACTTCACATTTTTGTTTGCCTTAGGCATGGATCTCTATAACTCGAAGTGATGAGGTTTATGAGATTTTGTGCATTAGCAACATTGATGCTCATGTTTATTGAGGGAGAAATCTTTACTCTGAAAGCAATATTCTATTATTTTATTTTATTGCCCAAACAATAATTTTTTTTTTTAGATAGGACATGTTACTACATTTGTCTTTGAAACCGGATTTGGTGAGCGATGAAGATTTTACCTTTTGTCAGGTAAGTTCTTAAAATCACATAAAAAATTTTAAGTCTTCATTCTTCAGCATTGCTCCTGTTGTTGTGACGAGCTGTATGCTTCGCTACCCATTTTAGTGGTAACTGACATGAATAGGTGAGAAGTGAGTTTGGATTCTATGTTTTTAGGGAAGGAGTGATTATTATACAAATATGCTTCTGCACAGTAGATGATTTTATGGAGTTGAACTGCGTACTAATTGGAGGATCTGA
>CM042201.1:19080708-19093220 GCA_023539305.1 Ilex asprella | reverse complement strand
TAAAAAAGTAACCCCCAAACCTGGTATATGTAATTATCTTTCAGATTTCATGTAAAGATTAAGTAGTATCGTCTTATTACCATAGATTACATGCAATTGCTAGCCATTCTTGGGTAGAGTAAGAACCCACAACTTTTTGTTGTTGATTGTTTGTCTTTCTTGCTTATAATTATTGTAAGTATCCGTTACACATACACATACGATATACGTATCTCTCTCTTTGATTTAGTGAAATCACTTGCTGAAAAAAAAAAATGATGTAGAAAGGTATTATGCGAGGACATACCGTTTGGATCTGCAGTAGAAGTCACCAGATTTTTCCCCCAAGCAAAGCAGCCATAAAAATCAACAAAGACTAGTTCAGATCAGTGTGTGTGATTCTTATGTGCTAACAAAAGAAAACGTTTGAGATAGTGAAATGGATAATCTGAACCTGTGTTACCTACCATTCATCCAATTCTTTTCAGGTTGAAAATGGTAAGCTGTTCTATGCAAAGCCATCGTAGCCGTTGACCGGAGAGTTGTCTCTGATTCAACCGGCGACACCCATCTTGACGGTGGTGTAAAAGCTCCAAGAGATTCCAATGTCGAAGGCAAAAACTTATGTTGATTGGCATCGACGTCAGGTTCTGGTTTTATATTGACGATCAAACCTATCAGAGACAACAGAATTAATATGGAGAGGACGATACTGACAAGACCATTCAAGCGTCGCTTAATCCGCCGGAGAATCAGCTTTACCCGCCGGAAAAATAGCGACTCCGGCGGATTTGGTGTGGTCCGATTGCGGAGTGTAGGGAGTTGCATGCTCTAGATGGTTAGGTTTGTATTGCCGTTGCATTGAATATTTATTCATTCCTTACTGGACGACTTTGGGTGTGAGAGACTTGACGAACAAAATGTGGTTCAGCCAAAGGAAAATTATTCATTACACCCGTAATTCCACGTTAGTATTGTCACGTAGTATCACTAATTAATAATATACAGACAAATAAAAAAAATAAATTGTAAGTTATCTACACATGAGAGGACACACCTCGATATCTCACTAAAACCTCTCTACACACATAACTTTTCTCTCCTAACTATTGTACCTCTCTCGGAGCATATATCTCTCGGAACTTTCTCTTTGTTATTCTATTCATCAATAAAGAGTCATCGGCTACCGTTCGTTTTTAGAGTGGAGTAGGTCACCCGGACCGAACCACTATATATATGTGTATTGATTCATTATTTACTGTCTTGTCATTAATTGTTTTATTTATTGCTCGTTAATCACATTTTTTCACACACTCGACTGTTGATCTTGCACGAGTCTAATTTGTGCATCATCACTCTACTTTCAGTTATTCAAAATCATTCGGTATATATATTATCATATTCAAATGTTTATTTTTTACGCTTGACAAAATTAATATTTTTGACGCGTGAATCCAATAAAGATCATTTGGTTTAAAATTCAAAACTTTTCCATACATGATTTTGATTTTTTTTTGGCTGGGTGTTTGCAAGAATCACACCAATTTCAATCCCACTGTTCACAATTAAAATAGAGGTAAATTAGAAAAACTATGTGTCCATGTTGCCTGGTGATCATTCTCTTTCTCTCTCTCTCTCTCTCTCTCTCTCTCTATATATATATATATATATATATATAAAAGACTATTCTCTATAAGATCTACATTGATGGCCTCGGCATCTCAGACCCTCCCTTCCAAGCAACTAAAATAAAGAACTTGACCAAAAAATTAATGTTGTGTGGAAATTGTGGTCTAAAATAAAATAAGATGTCAAGTTGTATAGGCGTAATGAGTACATGATGGGGATGGGGATGGGGATAGGTCTAGTAATAGTTGTGTGGCATTTGATTCATATTGACGGGATACAAAACGAGTCTCGTATCAGAGAATAACACGTGAACTCAAATAACAAAAAATAAAAAAGTACATTAAGTCCCAAAAATAGAATCTAAGGAAATATGTTCTAAGCAAGCTAAATGAATATGACGTATTCTGGAATCGAGTATTTAACACTAAGCTAGCATGTGGGCCCACCATAATGCAACGACTCACAGAAAATAATTACTTCCGTGGATAAATCATATCAAAACGTAACTCGAATCTCAAGAAATTCGAATAAAGACGTGATCTTTACTGACGTGAATTTCTCAGAAGTACACGAACTTAATGTTAAGTTTGATTTCAACACAATGAGTACTTGGCACAACTCAATAAATGTCTTGCAGAGATTAGTAAATGTTGAGGGGGTGTGCATTGAGGGTGTGTTTGGCAATTTCTGGATGGATTGGACTGACTTGGATTTAAATCCCAAACCAGTCCAGTGAAATCCCAATGAGCCGGATTTGTAGGGGGATAAAAGAAAATTGTGTTATCCAATCTCTGCTTTGGATAGTGCATTATGATGGGATTAGGACATGGATAAACTATAATTTTTTATTAAACATCTAATACCTTTGATATTAATTAACTATTTTATCCTTAAATCCTATTCAATCTTATCTCCTTTTTGGCTTGAGAATTGTTGGTTACCACTTTTTTTTTATTTTAACTTTTTGATTATTGTTGATTACCAATTTAATATTGTGAAAAATATAAGAATGTTCATGTATTCACCTGTTTTTCAGTGTCTAGTCTGAATATAGCACATAATTAAAGCCCGAAAAAGCACAAGCAAATTGAATTATGTCAAAAGTGTATCCATATCCCTTTTTCTTATACAAACCTATCTCTCTACTCACTGTGCTCCACAAAATCAAGCTTCCACTGTGTGACCCTCTGCATTGCAGCATAACCTGAAGTTGCAAAAGCTCTAAAAAGGTTCAGAGTTGCCGCAGCTTGGCAATAAGCCCTTATCATCCTTTGAGGGTACGAAATTCTCGATTTCTCATTAAAAGCATCACCATTGATATTGTCTCCCTTTTAACTTGACAGCTTCACTTCATTCTTCTCCTCCAATGGATCTGATCTTGGCTTGGCAAACTGACCCGCCATTCTTCCCACCTAAATTAATCAAGCCCACAATTCAAAATCACAATTCTCAAGTTCCCAATTTTCATATAACCAATAATACTCTTGAAAACCCTTGTGATGGACCAAAATTAATTCTGCAAAATTTTTATTTACTTTTGATCTCAATCCATAATGCCAACAGAAAGAAGTGTATACAAAAACTATAAATCTAAGAACCCATTAATTCAACATCAATGAAACAGGCCAAAATTTTTGAAACCCATGAAAATTAATTAATACCCACAACTTAAATTCATTCCATCTGGTTATATTTTCACATAATTAAAGAAAAACATTATACAAAAATCCATATAAAAGCTTAAGATTCATTACCTTAATAATAGGCATTTGTCCACCAAACATGAGAACAACGCTCATCTGAAGAATAAATCTGAAAGTGTCACGAATATTATTAGCACTGAACTCCTTGAAACTCTCAGCACAATCCCCTCCTTGCAACAGAAAAGCATTCCCCAACGCCACATCAGCAAGCTTTTCCTCCAAACTCCTCACATCACCGGCGAAAACGATTAGAGGGAAGACCACCATGGTCTTATGCACAGATTCAAGCTCAGCTTCATTTGGGTACTTTGGAAGTTGCAAAGCCTTCTTGGATTTCCAATTGTCAACTGCCCATTTCCCTTATGGCGCCGTTGTGGACGGTGGTGTAGATGATTTGGGAGTCTTTTCAGTGATGACTGGGGTTTTGGCAAGCTTCGCCGTGTGGACGACGGAGATGGGTTAGTGGGTCTGGGTGCAAGGGAAGAGAGAATGAGGTTGAAGAAAACATTCGTGCTTTACTGTTTAAAGGGTAACAACGTAATTTCATGTTTTATCCAGCCGGTGGGCTTAGAAATCCCAAAGTCCAGCTGGGTTTCATATATCCGGATCAGATGGGATTTGGGGCCTAATTGACTACGGGCCGAGTAATTCAACCCAACGAAAATTCAATCCCATTTGGACAACCCAAAGCTGAGATATGTGAGCCCCCGAATATTTTTATCCAATCCAACATGCCTTATCCACCTTTATCCGTCCAAACAAACACACCCTGAGTGTTTGTCGTCTCGGACAAGGTAATCATTGCAAAACTAGACCTTGATGAGATGCAAACTTTCTCTAGACCTAGTAATTGTGCGGCTTAAGAGAAGTATAATTCGCTGATGATTACCTCCATAAATGTTCCCTCGGCATGCTTGATAAACCCCCTATATTGTCACATCATTCCATTAGAATGTCAAATAACTCAACGAGTTTAGTCTTAGGTACACATTTGTGAGCCACCTAGCACAGTCAAAAAATATTATCCTCCCTTTGAACATCTACTAATTTAGGCATCGAAGGGGATAAGTCGGACACAAATCCAACCTCCTTCTAACCTTGTGCTCTATTGCAAGAACAATCACACAAATATCCACCTTATTGCAATTATCTCAAACTATTATAGAAATCTACTCGTGCGAATATTTATTCATCTCATACTTAATCTATTTATAATCATATATAATCATATTCCTATTATTTTGAATTTTTATTGTATTGATTCAATTTCACATTTCTTGATAAAGTGATATATATATATGTGTGTGTTAAAATCGTGCGAACTTGACTCAAAGCAAAAATAGTATTATACAATGAAGAACTAGAGAGCATCACACTGATCATACATAATCATGTGAAAGCCAAATTCCAAACAACTCATTTGTAATTTGGATTTTACTAGTCAATCTGATGATAATCTGAATCCGTTACAAGTCTTACGACAAAACACATATTCAATAATTAAATTAATAGACAAACATTACACTCAAGAGCCAAATTGGATGAGACAAAAATGGCCTTGTCACTCCTTGTTACAGGAAATTGGAAACCCCTCATGGACCCATCATTTCTTCCCCAAGGTTATGAAAAAAAAAACAAAAATAAATAAATTAAATTATTATTATTATTTTGGTAAACTATTGTGCCGTCTCCATAAAGAATATTTACGGACTTGTCAACATGTCCAGATGCATGCATGGAATTCAACGAAACAGCTCGCACAAGGTGTGCAATTTTTAAGGATTTTACTATTTGTGAAAAAGAAATTAAAATAATAAATGGTATGGGACATAAGTGGAATATACCAAACATTTTTGGGTATCAATCAACATTCACAAGCTATGCTCCATTCATGAAAATAACAAAAATATTCCAAAAGTTGTCGGGTTTTCTAAAACAACTAACCAAGAGGACAACTTAGCATTGTTGTCACAAGCATTTGTTGTTTATGATCTATTATAGATAGTAAGTTAAGTTTTTAATTAATAAAAACATAATAATAGTTAAAATTAATCTAATTTTTATCTATTTTGATTCAATCGTACATCATCCCGAAAATATTTTTTTCTCTAAAAAATAACTCAATTTTTATACGACTCTCAATTTCAGACAACTCAATCAAATATACTCCTCAATAACAGACAATCTCACCAATCCACATTTATCTCTTATTTTATCTCTATTTGATTGAATTTTAAATTACATAATTAAAGGAAAAAATAAAAAATAAATTATTATTTAAAATTCAAATGATGTCTCATCGACACTAAATTTTTTGGTTAAATCTCATCTTCATATAATTTTCTCGCTCATTTCTATCACAAGTTGAATATTTAATTTTTTTTATTATTTTGTGACTCAATTCAATTTTTATTTCAATCATTGTTTATATACGATAGTATACACATATTAATTTTTTTTTTACATCATGTATTTTGGGAAAAAAAATAGTGGGTAAAAATAAATTTTCAAATTATGTAATTAAAAAATGAAAGAAAAGAATTTATTATTTGATATACTAGTATCGAAATTTTAGACAATCTTGCATCAAAATTTTATGTTGCATCATTCCTTTAATCAAAGGATTGTGACTAATACTTCTATATGTGAAATGACTAGATACATAGACGACTCCGCATACCCGCCAAAAAATATTGCTTCTCTATCTGTTCTTTAATGATATTTCCACCAAGCAAGTTCACTTCTGCCTTCAAAATGCTATAAAAAGAAAAAGAAAAAAAAAACATAATTGTGGATGGGGTGGCATGCGACAAGCCCGACATGTTCATTTGATGGGCCATGTCCAAGTTACCCCTCAAGCTCCAAAGTTCAGCCATCAAGCCGGAGGTCTAATAGTCTTTGAGATAAAGCCCTTTTAAGTCATCGTCCATGGTAATCACGGACCAACTCACCCCTGGGCCTGGGCCTGGGCCTGGGCCCACCCAGTGCTGAATTTTGAAATTGCGTAATTATTTGGTTGCTATCTACATGTAGTATCCCTTTTATGAAAATCCTCATCCCTCCCAACCCAAGTCCTAGGAAACATTAGCATCGGTGCACCTTTCTCCTTAAACAAACGGATCTCTCCTAACCCACACAGATAGCCCATAGCCCATTACACACTGCAATCTCCACCATATAAGAAAATTAAGATGAAGGCACGGAAGTTCTCAATGAATAAACACTATTGATCGAAACATCACAGGCAGAAGTCTAAGCACATAGAAAGACACCCCTCTCATAGGGGAACGCTAAAACAGTAGCAAAAATCTCCCATTAGATAAAAGTAGATAACATAGAACTCACCTCAGAGCATCTGCATTGCCTGAATGAAAAGGTTAACGCTCACAACTAGAGATGCATCTTCTTAAACCTACTTAAAGGAAAATACAACACCTGAGAAAACCCAAAATGTGGTGAGTCCACACGTTGCCAAGGACTTACAGGCATGCCTCAAAGGTTTCAATACCGCTTGAATCTTGATCAAGCATTTGGACCACCTGTGCCACACCAGCTGCAAGTTCCTTCTGCATGAGACCATCAGGCATGTCAAAAGTCCTCCTCCTCATGGATAGAGATTTGCCAGGAGGCTGGGGGTCTACCACATCAAGCATTGCTTCCAGCTCGTCCACCATAGACCTTTTTGCAGATCGCACCATCAAATCAGCACCCTGATAAATGCAAACAAGGCACCATCAAAATCCCATTTTTTGCAATAGATATTTACTTGTCAACACATAACTCTCTAACAATTTGGGGAATAATTATAAACTAAACCATCAGAATGGTATACTTTAGTGCACTTTTTTAGTTGATTAAACTCCCATTAATGCACCATTAGCCAACTAGGATTGATACTTCATTCAAAATAAACTGCATAGCTTACACGTCAAAAATAACTAAGTATAACACATCATGTCAATTATGTTGGGTAACTTATAGCTCAAAGAAAAAAAAAAAGATCAAACATAGAACTTAAATCAACAAGGCAGACAACTAAATATTCAACATGTGGACAAAATGTACCCTACAAAGACACCGAGCATCACCAAGATATGTCAATTATGTTAGGCAACAGATAACTCATTAAAGAAACCTTATCACAAAAGGAATCCGACTCAATAAGGCAGTCAAACAACTATGCCGCATGAGAACAAAATGTGATCGACAAACACACCAAGCATCACCAAGATAATGCCAATTATGTCAGCCAAATAGTAGCTAATTGGAAAACACTAACCACAAAAGGAATATGAATCAACAAGATAGACAATCTGCTTAGAGAAGCACTCACTACTACTCGCACATGACTCGAATTAACCCAATCATCAAGTATTAGCAAATGCACCTTCTTCAGATGTCCATTGGTTTGTTATTGATAGTTAAATACATTTCAGATAACCAAAGAACATGAGTGAAACAGACCCACATGGTAAGAAGGCAATACATGAGTTTCTATTGCAAATAAACCATGCTCAGCTGCCCAATTGATTGTAATTGGCAACTTCATACTTATCAAATGACAAGCAAAGAACATCAGAGAAACATAGCCAAACGGTAAACATCCAATACCCTTATCCAGTAACAACCATTGCACATTCAGAGTGGGAAAAAAAAAAACAACAATAATCAATAGCCGAAAATCCATGAATGAAAGCAACGCAATGTAACACTACATTATTAAACACACAAATATTAAGATTGTAAATACACACAACAACATTACCTCAATAGCATCAACAGTAAGGAGCAGTACAATTATCTTCTCAGAGAACCTCTGTTTCTCCGCGGCATCACAACTCAAACGACGACGGTAAGAGAAGTTGTTGAACAAAGCCCTTATCTCCTTCAACTTAGTCTTGGCTATTGCCAACTCCCGCAGCGCACGAAGAGCTTGCGACCTTCGGATCAGATAAGCCCTGAAGCTTATCTGTATCATTATTGCAGCGTCTTGCGGCGATAACTCCTTCCTCTTCCCCTTCCTCTTCTCCACGGCCACTGTTCTCTTCGCAAAAGCCTACCCTCCATCACCAGTACAGACATGGCGATTAGTAAACAATGCAACGCCCAAAAAGACTATCACACTGGATTAGAGCAATTCAAGTACAAATTATTGACGAACCTGTCTGAGAACAACAGCCCCATGATCAGAGGGCTCTTCAATCTCGACCACACGAGCTCCTTTCTCGCACTTTTTTTTCTTGTCTTCCTTCTCCTTCTCCTTCTCCTTCTCCTTCTCCTTCTCCTTTTTCTTCGATCCGGCACTCTCATCGGCGGCGCCAGTAGACGACCTAAAAGTGTACGTCCGAGAGATCGGAGCGTCCTCACCTTTGCCTTTAATCTCAGCAGTCCATTTATAAGTCTTCTCAGCACCTCCCTTTTCCTTATTCTTCCCTCCTTTGACCTCCGCTGTCCATTTATACTTCCGATCCACACCATCCTTGATCTCTGCCGTCCACGAATACTTCCGATCTTCAACTCTAGCCTTAGTCTTGGGGTTGACAAGCCGATCAAAACTTAGCTCGAGCGCAGAGACTCGGTCACACAGACTCTGCAAGTATAACTCATCAGCACCAAGTCGCTCGATTCGGTGTCGAACTCTCCGAGTTGAGGTACAGAATGGTGTTCTCTCGATCTGGATCAGATCGGTAATGGTGTCGAAGTCGTCAAATGGTGATTTGAGACTGAATAGGGACGTCGGAACAGGGTTAGGATTTAAGAGATCAAGAGCAAAGTCGAGCTCTTCGTCGACTGCAAATGAAGGGAAAAAGGGGTTCAGGGTAAGGGTTTTGGGTGCGAAAATGGAGGTTTCATTAAGGAAAATCGATGGTTTGTGCTCAATGATATCAAATCTCCTGAATCTGCTCATGTTTGGTTCAATCAAACTATGACCCAGCGACAATTACAGAGAAAACTGAGAGAAAGAGGTATAGGGTTTTGAAGAGAAAGCTGAGGTAAAAATATGGAGCTTTTTGGTGTGAAAATGTAGTAGGACAGACTGAAAAAGAGTGAGATAAGGCCATAGGGGTAAATTGGTAATTTCACAATAAGGGAAACAGCTGGATAGGAGTACGCGAAGTACAGTGTTTTGATCGAGACCTATTGGATTGGATGGGATTAAATTGAAGTCGCCGCGTAGAGAGAGAAATTATTTGGACAGAAATGGCCCTAAAGTTGGGTTGAATTTACGAGGATAAGACAAAATGCATGGGACAAAAGAATCTTTGATGGGGATTTGATTTGACGCAGAGAGAGAAAATAAAATTGGAGAGCATGTGATTTTCTGACTTGTAGACATCACCTATCTACTCCATTCAAGGTCAAATAAAGGTAAATTATAAGGACATCCCTTTTTTTTTTTATAATTGCATGAGATTCCTCTATAACATGTAATATTACATGTCATTCCCGCTAGTTTGGGTTTGTATTTGAGGGGATAGAGTTATGTTGGTCAATAGTTAAGTAAACCAATGAAATCTACCAACATCAATCAATTTTCTCAAAAAAAAAAAATAGTCTTAAAAAATATTTGTACAAGAAATTAAACGTAATTATTTTCTTTCAACGGAGTGGACTCGTGAGTCGACAAAAAAAAATCTTTAATCAAACCCATTACCAACAATTTTTTCTACTCCGTCTATTAATAGAAAGCATGCACCCACAAGCACATCACGAGTATCTTCATGAACAACTATTGCACATTGCACACATAAATATAAAACATTTGCATAGAGTATAACTGCCACCACCATCACGGCACCTCCTCTTCTCTATCGCCTAACCCTTCGACCACCACTATTATCACCCAGTTCAACTTAACCTAACTTGAGGAATTGAATGAGGTGGATTGGGATGAACTAGAGACAAAGCGAAGGATAATGACAAGGGACAATGGAATGGAGCAGCGGTCGGTTGATATCGGTGGTCGATGAGTAACGGTCCGTATAAGGAGAGAAAAAGAAGAAGAAAAAAGAGTGTTTGGTTACAAAATTAAGTTTGTCCTAATGAGATAAATTTCAAGTACTATGAGAAAACCCCCATAATTCTTATTCTTAGATATAATTATGGATGTTAGTGTCATTTAGATAAAAGGAAAGAGTAATCCTATATTGATCAAATTTTGGGATCAAATGACATGGCAACTGAGTTGGGCTTCTTTATTTGGTGTCATATCATTTGGGTCCCAATAAAAATTTCAAAGAATATGCTGCCACATCATTTAAGCTCTAAATTTGATTTAAAAATTTAGTCAATGTAATATTACTGTAAAGGAAAAACATAGCAAATGAGTTGTAGTTGAAACATTTTTGGGCCCATCTAGTTAATTAACCTTATAAAAGTCTTTTGCTTTGATGAAATCTCGGCTTTATCCAACAAAGCGAAAGCCAGCACAAGGTATTGATTTCACATGGTTTAAACGTCTAGTTTGTCGTCTCTGTGTACCATTTTGATACAAAGATAAGAAATTAATATAAAAGGGATCCGAGGTTTTAAGCTGTCAACCTTCACCACTAATGGTCGGGATAGGGATCAAAATTTAAGAGTGTTCAAATATAATATGAGTAGTTAAATGTGATATAAGTATGATGGTGTTTTTTGTGCGTTGAGCAGATATGAATGATTTAGAGATCTTCTTGTGAATATTAAAAGGGATTATTAGGATATTTAGATAGAGCTTTTAGACTCTTAGAGTTGTTTGGTATGAGAGTTTAGTAGGGTTTTGAAATATGGATTAAGGTATAAACCCCTTTAAACTCATGTTTAACAACCATAAAGTAGTAATAGGATTTAAATCCTAGTCCGGTCATAGCCTGATCATGAAATCTACATACTTGGGTTTCATAAAATCCAAGGGAGAGGTGAGTTTTATATGAGGGTTAAGGGTTTAACATACAAATGATATTTATACCCTCATATATCATATATTTTCCATATATACAAATTGGTTAAGAGGTAAAATAGTTATTTATATACAAATATATTATCATAATAATCATATATCCCTGCACATGCCAAACATGGGTATGGACAATATTAAAAGTTGAATCTCATTTTTAGATCAAACTAGGGTTTCATCAAGCGAATCCACTCATCCCAAAAAACACACCAAACATGCCCTTAGGGTCGAACTATCAATTTAGGGAGATAACAACGAATGAAGATCAATAGACAAAAAATTTATACAAATTCATCAGCTCGGATGTTTAATTAGTCCACTCTAATAGACTCTCTTGTTCCTAAGGAAATTTTCTATTAATTGGGGGAAGGAGATTACATAATTACACAAAGTAATAACACAAATGTTTGCTTCATTACAATGTGAGGGATTCAATCCCTACTTATATAGTATGTAATTGTCTTGTGTGATCTCTACGATCCTCCCGTAATCAACGCGGTCCTTGCATAATCAGCATGATTTCCGTTAAGTTGATATGTTCCATGTGTCGGAATATTTAGTTGTTAGAGACTACATTCCTTAAATGTAATGTGACCTTCTGAAAGATGTGAGCACGAGGTTATGACTGTGTGCACGAGGTTATGAGATAAAAATAAAAATATATGATATAACTCATTTATATACTGGTTATATACGTTCATACTTGATACGATAGAATTCATTATACA
Source organism: Ilex asprella (assembly GCA_023539305.1). Taxonomy (NCBI): domain Eukaryota; kingdom Viridiplantae; phylum Streptophyta; class Magnoliopsida; order Aquifoliales; family Aquifoliaceae; genus Ilex; species Ilex asprella. The sequence continues at coordinate 19,081,245 of CM042201.1, read as the reverse complement.
CAAAATTAATAAACAAATTAAATACAAGTGAGATATTTTTTAGTACGAATCTATTAAAATTTGATAAAAAATTCGTCTCACTCAAGAGAATTGACAAACCTAATCAAAACCACACGAATGCGCGATGTCTAGGTTTCGTACTTCGGAAAACAGGCCTCTTTGACAAATCACTGGACTAGCCCAATGTCGCTTCGACCGTTGCACTTACAAGCTAGGTTGGGTTAAATTGGGCTTAACAACTGGGCCTTTGGTTTTCGTGATCCAAACACAACATGAAGTTATCTGACTTATTTAGCAAAAAGTACATCCTAAAAAATGTAGGGTTATTAAGTCCTTAATTTTGATACTTATTTGTATCTAAGTACACAATTTGAATTTACCTAATTTTTTTGTGACATTTTTGTCCTCCATTGATTCATGTGTATGTTCTTTGGAAAGTGGTGCATTAAATATCTCCTAGTTTATGGGAGAGCTTCAATATTTAATGCATCTTGATTCATGTGTATTTGTTAATATATATATATATATATATATGTA